>JAGDQP010060420.1:0-10923 GCA_022664845.1 Lepisma saccharinum
AGCTTTCTTTGGGATGATGTTTGGGGGAAAAGGACCAATCAAGAAGCAGCTCCTATCTTGATTACTTGTTTAAAATTATGTAACCTTGGTAATGACTTGGGTTTTGAGTTTGTCATTCATACTTTCCCACGACGCCAGAGAAAGTACAAGCCGTAAATTTTACTGGATCAAATAGTACGCTGAATATCCGTTATTCATTTTGAAATATATATAATTTTCTGTACGTATTTGTAACACACCAGACCTAAAATATAATTAAATCTGATATTTTGTGAGTATTTAGTAGAAATTGTATCAACCCTAGTGGCCGTAACTTTATGGTGTAGCATCGATTTCGTGTTTGAAAGGTCCTGAGATTGATCTTAGCAGCGGGCCAATCTGACTGAGGTTTTTCTGAAACACACCAGTCTCATAGTGAGATGGTACATTTCAAACAAGGCTCTGACCGACTTTCTTCTTACATTTTATTCCCGGCTTGAGTTAAAGTTGCCTACAGGAGATAAAGGAAATTCAAATTCAAAGTGAGCGTACGAAGGACTTAAAAAACTTAAAATGTTAATTAATAACTTCCTCCGTTATTTTGCTGTAAGCAAATTTTACTTAGCACAATTAATTTTCCATGAATAATTTTTCAGAGCTCAGATCTATGATTTTTTCCCCTGTGCTGTAATCGCTTATTCACAAAGAGTCGAGAAAGTCATATTCGTGCACACTCAGATTTATAGAAAATGGGTCACTGTGCACAGTTTGGCAACGTGGAAATAATATACGTTATACAAAATGCTAATTTTTAGTCTAGTAAACATTGGTTGGGATTTGGCATATTACATCGGCCATTTTTATGAAGCCGAGTGTACATACATTCTATATAGTTCCAATTAGCTTTAATCGCCAAAACCAAAACCAAAACCCAACGCTTAAAAATTACTTTTTGTAGAGTTACATTGGTAGGAGAGTGGGTGGGAGGATCAGACCAACTTTGTTAACGGAGCGTCATCAGGCAAATATTACTAGTTGTTTGTGGTCGGAAGACGACCCTGGTTTTGCTCTAGTTTTAATACAGGAAGTACAACTAGCATACTACAATTCCAAATCTGCAACCATTGCGGCTACAGAACGGCTGCTGAAACTCCGTGTGCTATGAACATTGCTGCAAATATTGTCAAAATCCGGGAACTCCTATCTCCTATCCGGTTGGAAATGAACTGTATACATACTCTCTCTCTCTTTCTCTGTATCTCTCGTAAACACACATACACACTAACACAAATAAACACACAAACACTAGCCACGCATAGTGTAACGAGAAAAACAAGTGAAGAGCGATAGCCGTGTACATCTGCATAACAATAAGGCAGCATACCACATTTCACAATATCACGTATATGCCGCCAAAAAGAAGAATGAGTTAGGATTCGAGGAACATTACATGTGAAATCCAAGGCTGCCTAGCAACATAATTCTATTTTTTTTTCTTCCTATCCCTCTTGTCGCTTAGGTGGAAGATTTTCCTTTGTGCAATTTGACCACAAATTACTAGTCAAAAACGTTGTAGCGCGAGAATCTTATCATGGAGTTTATGGTCGTGTCCTGACACTGAATGTGGGTCACATTTGTATTGGGTACCTTATTCATGACCTGACAGTAACTACGTACTTTGTCCTAAAGTTTGGTTAAAGTACATATCTTGTTACACACATAGCGAGATAAAATATATATGCTTAATACTACATAGCTTGTATGATTATACGAGAATTTAATGAAACGTATTATCTTCAGTTTTATTATTCATCGGTAGATGGAAGGACCGACACACTATAAGCACTCATTTGTCCATTGACGTCACTTCTTTTATCTCAGTCCAAGATAGCTAAAGTATTATTGATCTCAGTGTACGAGAAGCTCTTGAACGAAGAGGTTGTCTAGCTCTAGCTGCTAAAATGGAGGCATGTACTGAACATTTGTCGATGGCATTTTTGAAGCTCCTGGTTGCACTGAAGTGCAAATGGCTCTGAGGAAGTAGCTGAATATATAAGAAGAAGAGGACCTGACAGAAGATTTCATACAAAAGTGTTTCAGTGTGATTGAATTAACCTTGTGTAGCAGACATTCATTTTGATCTCCTTATAACATACCTCATCATACATAAACTTTTCTCAAGCACAGCATTAATTGTGGCTTACTCTGCAGGTATCCATTTTGTCATTATTTGCAGAGATATTACGGCATTTGTGACGAAGATTCGCTAAACTTGGATATCTTTAGCTAGTACTCTCCTGGAAAGGAACTTGGTTTTCTTGTTCACTCCCCGAAGTCTGTCACAATATTCCACGCAGTGTCTAGTCTCTGAACTTACATCAGAAACAAATTTTAATTCTTACCGATATGCTCATAATTTGGTAGTATTAGTTCGTTCTTTTCTGGTCTATTCAACAGCAGCATCAGTAGAGTAGTAACAGGACTATTACGCTGTCTCAACTTGGTATATTGAAGTGAGTGGTGGTATCTGTAGAATGTAACGTGATATACAAGACTGACAGTAATTTGAGATATCGACTCAACAATTTTGTAAACCTAGAATGATAACCTAATATTCTGCCAATAAAAAATTTCCAAATCAGTTTCCAAACTGCTTTCCTTAGAAACGTTATTGAGAATTGGAAACCAAGATTAATCTTTTCAGTGTATGTGAAAAGGGAGAAGTACTGAGAGTATGATTATGATCTGGGGAGCCACCAAAATTCAAAAAATTATAAATCGCCACATTGATAGATCGGGGTACAAATTCACTACTACCGATAACAATTCGGGACCAATTGGAGTAATGTGTGCAGTTTTGGAAAGGTTCATAAATTCACACTGTTAAAAAAACTTTATTCAAAATTGAGCAAAAGAATCTCAAACTGACTGACTAAATTTTTATTCAATTTTGAGTAAGTGCTCAAATCTGAGAACGTTTCTCATAAAATGAAGAAGTTTCATACTTGAGAAACGTTTTCTCACTTTTGAGCACTAAAATATAGTCGGAGCCAGTTTGAAATTATTTTTTTCAATTTGTTTTAACAGTGTACATAGTTCTCTTGCGGTCAACGGCTTCTGAACATGTAACACTATCTAATGGACAAAGATGTGTTATATCAAGACATCATGCTGTGAGCAACTCACTGGCCAGACTTAAACCCGGTACTGCTCTACATACATTCGTCTCTCACGTTTTAAATTTCCCATCGGCTATTGCAATAACAAGTAGATAAAAAAACAAGTCTTACAGCCTATACTGTATACTATGTTTAGTATTTCCATAAAGGAATTATATTGAATTTCAATCAAGAACAAATGTGCATGACGATTAAACCCGAACACTTTGTGGACGCCATCTTGTCCAAACTGGAGGTACAATCTTGGAATCATTATTGAGATGGCCTCAAGAATAATAGTACCGATTTGGTTGACTTGCGGGGTTCTTGTTGGCCTTAAAATAGTGTCTCTTTATCTGCTTTTCCGTTCGGATAATTGGTGGGTAACGGAAAAAGATCAGACCCGCGGCAACCCATAGTAGCTAGTGAATATCAGGAATCTTATCTGGTCACATAACAAGTTACTAGTACTACTGCACTACCCAATTCGTACCGTACTACATTTAGAAGTATGCAACAAACCTATTTTTGTACGTAATAAAGCTCAGAGTCCCTTTTAGGTAGGCGTATTAGCATCAACGACGAGAAGAAAGGCAAAAACCCTGCCTTTATTCAAGGTATCCTCCCAGCATTTGATTGCTGTGACCAAGAGAAACCTGTGAAAACCTTAGTCAGTACGGGCTGTCGATTGTGAAAACCCACGACGCTCCGGATACGAAACTACTCCTTTATCAACTGAGCTACGTCCGTCATAATATGACATTATATATGACCATGATGTTACATGATGGAAAAACGTTGTTAAAGCATTAGGCTTCATTCTCGTTATAATACGTGTTGGCTATCTAATAGACTAAAGTAATGTAATTAATGCCACAATTTTTGTTTCATTTATTTTTTAAACAACAAAAAAATCAACTAAACTATAGCTCTCTAGTTTAAATTAATTATTATTATTACAAGAAATATACATCATTTTCTTCGGTGCCATATTTACGTAACTATTACACTTCTTGTTTAGTACCAGTAACATATGTGTACCACAAACAATAAACAAACAAAACGACAACTCAACAATTCTCTGGAACAGCAGGCGGGATTTAGGGAAGGAGAGGGAAGAGTTAAAACATAGGAAACGTAATATGAATCGCAGAGGAAGTTCGACCATCTGGTGACACATACACACACACACACATACTCAACAACATCCACGGGTGCAAAGTTCATAATTATTGACCCAACGCGTTGAATTATGGGTAGGCGGAAAGCAAGGGAGATACCCTGATTAGCCTCGCCGTAGATCCGGAAAGATATATCGTATGTTCATTTCCATTCATTACAGATAAACATGATCCATCTAGATCTGCCAATTGACGCCATATTGAACACGCACGTGATCCATTTTCCAATAACGCCTCGATGGTCGTTGGTAGCCATAATAGAGAGACGTATTGGTCTAGTTACCATGTATATGTATATAGTTAGGTGTAGATATACGAAGATGAGAATTACAAAACAAGCAAAGCGAACCAAGGTTAGCAAATTATTCGATCATTAAATTGTGACGATACGCTGCTTAAATCAGTCTGATATTGATACGTATACAGATTTTGTCCCCACTAGAGAGGGGAAAAGCAGTGAAAATGTTATTTCCATTAGGAAGCACACGGATCTTTAAATGTAATTTTCTCTATGTACTTCTCTCTCTTGCACACACACAAATACATTCAAACTCGGACGATTTTTTAGCCAATAAAATTATTTCCTATTTACGTGGAGTTTTTGCTGATAACGATTGGTTGTTCATAGACAGGAATTCCTTTTTCCATTCATCACTGACAATGAAATTCCATCTTGCTCTTTATGTAATTGTTTTTACGTTCTTCCAACAGATTTTATTGCCATAGAAGCCAAAGTCTCCCCTATGTCTTATGGAGTGATGACTCTTAGTGAATACTAGATTAAGGAAACTAATTGACAAGGACAAGGGTGAAGACTTTCTTGAAGGTAACATTCCAATATTTAGCTCGTGAGAATATAGAAGAGCTATGCAGAATGATTGGATGGCCAATATCAACAACGCTTGAATTCGTCCTACTATTACAAATCTAAAAGACATGATTAAATATCAGGTTCAGATGCCTGAAGACCTTAAAACAAATTCAAATTTAAGACATGATTATTTTACAAATCATTATATACTTTCATCTTTCATTTCGTTTATCTTCATTCACACATTCATCAATTCTATATCCCAGCTTTTAACTTTTTGCTACTTTAATTCCTTTTTAGTAATTTCTTCAATATTACATACTCTGTTACCCATCTCCTTCACACTTGTCTTCAGTTTGGAATTAGTAGGTTTCCATAATTTATTCTTTATCAACTTACTTTTCCTATACACTTTCCTCCATATTTATATGTGTTTATTCAAGGCAAGACAATAATACTCCTTATCACGCTCTTTAACGAACATTTTCGTAAGTCCTTGTTCATCAATCCACGAACTACATTTTCTTCCTGAATTACTCCTTTCTGCTTTTTCTCAGTCTTTCCTCTCAAATTATTCTAATTCTTATGTTTTTCTTGACTGTTTTCGAAATCGTCCCCCACTTGATGCAACTATTGAGTTATTTCTTCTTACTTGTGTTCCCTAATTCTCTTCCTCCCATTTCGCATTTTGCTTAGCCTTATTTTCTTTCAGAATACCACTCTGCCCAGTATTCTTACGTCTTTAACTTTCTTTGTTATACTTCACTACATATTTAAATTTAGGAACATTGATCTCAACTTCTACTTTTCCAAACAAATCCAAATTTTTTACTTCACAATTTACCTTCTTGTTCTTTCAAATATTGTTCTGTAAATACGATATGTAGTCAAATAGTTGTTCATTCTTTGTGAACGAGGTAGGAATGTATAGCTGAAGTGTGAGGGTTGTTCAATAACTAAGACATGTAGATTCATGGGCTGTACTAAGAGAAAAGTGCAATCTACAATTAGAACTTCATATAACCTGCATTATTTCTCAGCATAGTCCAGGATGGTGTTTTCATTTTCATCTACCGTGGTGTTTTCACTTTGGTGTACACAGATGAAAGTTACTGAAGTCAAATTAGGGTTGTGAGCCGGGTGTCGCAAATACTTCCAGCGCAAATTCTCGATGTGGTAACGGGTGATATTCGCCGTGTGGGCCTTCACGTTGTCATACAACGGAATGATACCATGTTGTAGGGCCCGGTTTCACAACACCATGCACAAAGGTGACTTAAGGGAGTAAATCCACAAACAACGTACCCTAGAGGTATTAGAACACCGTTGCAAATATTTTCTTGGTAGATAGTGTTGTCTTAAACTTCTTTTGTTGATAGTGTGACGGAAGCTTTTATAGCGTGTTTCTCGTTTTCTTTCTGTTCTTCACAGGTACAAAGTTGTTTCACCTCCGATAAGAATGAGAGTAAGAAACGAAGAACTTTTCTCTTCATAGTGTGTCAGGTGTTGTAGAGATAATGCTCATTTTCTTGTGTTTGTGGTCCTCCTTGATTTGTATTGGACGACACATGTTTCGTCCGTGGCTGTTTTTGAACGTTGGCTAGGTTCATTGTTATCGATTATAGTAACAACTGTTACCGATGATTGTTGCCAGATTTCGTTCCTTTTTCATGCAGGAAATGAATGACTAACTGCTTTCACCTCTATGCGTTATCATATTTGGATATATCACGCCATTTTATTAATTAAGTCGTAAGATTATGAACTGTGCTACATTCTACCAACCATCCGGGTATAGTAAAATACAAACGTGAGTATCAATATTAGCATATTTACATTTTAATGAAAGATGTTTACTTACTTAATAGTCATTCCCCTTTTCAATAATTATTGTCATTTCAATAAATCGTATGATTAAACATATCTGAACTGTTCTTTAAATTGAGAAGAACTATTGTCTCGAATCTTTTGCCGATTTTCTTTTACCAATATTGTCTTTTTTGTATTAAGGTATACAAGACGCAGATAGAGTAGTCAAATTGATGAATTCTAATTCCAAACTCGATACGAGTAAGACATTCTTATCGTCTAAATTCCGACCACAACAAGACAAAACAGTTCATTGACTTCAGAAATACACCATTTTTTTGTAACCCGTCTCGCAAAGATTCTTGTTTCAGTAATGTTTACCCTTTCTTAAAAAGCAAGAAGTGTCACAATCTTTACAAAGAGTGCTTTTATGGTTAAGAGAATCAAACTGTCAATGAGGGTAATTTTTTCCGTTATCATCACACAACCTTTCTAGGTGTAATAAATTCTGATCGAACCACACTTTGTAGGTTCTTTGTAGGGACAAAGGCATACTGGGGAAGGGTTTTGGTAGATCCCTAAAATCAATTTATAAATTTGATTTCGATAAAAATTTATTACATGTAGAAGGCTGCATGTAAGAATAATGATTAATGGTCTACTTGATACAGTAGTATTCGGCAAAACTTTCAATTATTCTTAGTAGTGTATTGATATCAGTCATTTCTACTTCCCGAAAATTTTACGTCAAATTTAGAGTTGCTTTTCCTGTAACTCCAACCTCTTCCACCTAACTTGATATTCCAGGAATAAAACCATTGATTAAAAACCAAAAACTTGTACGGAAAAATGTAATGTAATTGTAGTAGTCAGACAAGTAGATATGTATATAGAACTACTTCTTCAGTGAATGGCGGTTCGTGCTAGTGGATATTGATTTCACCTCTTTGTAGAGTAAGAGTTCCACGCTTCAGCTCTGCTGGCAGGGGAATCGGTAGGAGGAGAAACCTTTTCTAACAGGGAGGATAGGTCCATCTGAGAAGCAATCCTTTCTGTTGATCCCTGCTATCACCAAAGGATTCTATCGCTCTGTAACTTTTACTTAAGCCCCAGTTCCTCTCTCTGTGTTTATGCTGTCTCCATTTGTGTACAAACCGCCGAATTTGGTTCACCTAATCCCTTTGTACAGTGTGTATATACTATTACGTATTCTGTTGACCTCTTTCTCTCCAACCTAGAATATTGTTTATTTCCCAGCAATTTGGAGTTAAGTATGTTTTCCTCCAATCTCTTCCAGTAATATTAAAGTAAACTACATTGTCCATACCTTTAACTCGCAAGAAAGAGCAGACCAAGGAAGGAAATTGTGGGTGAGGATTATCAACCCCTGTTTTCATGAATCTTAAAATTTAATCAAAGTGGGGCTTTCCTGTTACACCCCTTCTTGTTTCTTCTTTGAGTTCTCTCGTTGTGGCTTGGAATGTAGCATGAGATCCCACTTTACTCTTATGGGTGGAGTTTAGCGTATATGTGTGGCTGGTGCGCTTCTTCTTTGTGCGTATATGTGCGTTACGTCCTGTGTGTGTGTGAAGTGGTACTGGTGGGCGTGACGGTGGTATGTTTCTGTATTTGTGTGCGTGTTTGTGTGTCCTTGTAATCTCCTAGATTAAGAAATACTGACGCTTTTAATGTAACAGGAGATTCTCAAGAGAACACTACCGGAGGTTGAAACGTAGAGGTAGGAAGCAACGCTACCCCTCGTGAGGCTAGTTACACATCAGTAGCTTTAAAAGAAGTCGCTGCTAGCGGTTTTGGTGGCTGGTGCTGTGACTATAACGGAGCTTTCCTTTCTTCATCTCAGGGGTTTTGTTCTTACAAACATGCAACGACACATGTGTCTACCCACGACACCCAAACACGCACGTTATTCTCAAACTTACACGCATAAACATACCAATACTTATTAACACACGCACGCATATAAACAAGGAGGGAAATAGAACAGTCATAGGGACTAAAAGCAGACCAGATTCTTTACTATTCCCACCAACAGACTAACAAGAAGAGGCTACAGAGAGCTTTTTGCCGACATTTTAAAGAAGAGGCGTCCACGCATGCGTCGCACCAGAGTATTAATATTACATCGCGCCTTCAACGGACTGTATTGTAATTGGTAAATATTTCTGCTAATAGGGATGTGCGATAGCGTTATATGTTCAGGCATATTTCACACACTGAAATGCAGCTTCCAACTTTTTTCTCGTTGACGTAATAAAAATCATATAAAGCTCAGCAGTTGAACGATGGGACTGGTACGAAACATCAATAACAGCAACATGTTTTATATTTTTTTTAATAAAATCACTTTCGTTTCGAATTAATCCCTGATTTTTTGTCATCTTCGGCTTTAGTCGGGATAGAATAAGTAGAGGATGGAGAATATATAAGCCAGGACCATAAGTAAGGTGCCATTTTGGAATTTGCCTTGTAAAACTGAGGGGAAACCCCAGTCAAGATGTTCGAACCCGCGTACCTTTCCATTGCCTATCCGAAGTCCGCGACACTACCACCGGGAGTACGGGGCTGCGTGAAATCACTTTCATTTCATCACATCGCTTAGGAGTACTGATATTAGGTGGTCGATCACTTAATCCTGGATGTAATATGTTGCCTTGTATAGTTTTTCGGCGTATGCCTTTTTTGATTTAGTGAGATAAAAGATATCAAAAGATAATCTATGGGAGTCAAATCCAAAGGATAATGGGGGTTGTTCGATGACGTAATTACTAGCGAACTTTGTCAGCTGGGGTTGAATATCATTATGAAACTCGGCTCAAGCCGAGATCAAAGGTGAAACAGGTCAATCGGGTCAAGATTTATGCCGGGTCACTGGTTCTATGCTTGGGTCCTGGGCTGACCCGGTGATTTCGAAGGTAGAGCAGAGTTCTTTGCTTACTATACACTGTTGTGTTTGAACAGTGTTTCAGGCGATGACCGAGACAAGGATTTTACCACCAGAGCTTTAAAATTTGATGTCGGAAAGTTCCTAACAATATTAGTAATAACTTATGGAAACAGTCTCATATCCACGGAAAGAACAAAACTGTCACCTGGGGTGTGCAAATAACCTCCGTCTGACGTAGTCGTGTGGTGTGAGGCATTAGTCAATATTCGATCATTGCATCGTCGGATTACAAAGACCACCTCAGTCATTTGGATAAAGACCACCTCAGTCATTTGGATCAAGTCCACCTCAGTCATTTGGATCAAGTCCACCTCAGTCAAGTCGCTCCGGTCAAAATCGGGTCATGTTTCGGATCTCTTCACCTATGTCTGGGTCAGGTCGAGTCACCCAAAGTGACCATGTTTCAGCTCTAACCAAGATATGGTAGAGGAGAGAATGTTGTAACGATATCGGCCAACGCCTAATTTGGAAGAAGAATCCCCGTATATGACTGACGAGAAATTTCAGTCGTGTTGGGCGGCCTCTGGATACGTTTCTATCACTTTTCGATTGCTAAGCTAACGTTCTAACAACTTCACTGTAGTTCCACCATTGTTGTTGTCATTATTATTTGTGAATGTGTGTGTGTGTGGCCTGGTTTTAAAAGTCTTGGAAGAGCACACCTTAAAGAGCATTATCTGATATAACTAAATAACCGTTAACTATGGTAGATAGAATTCCAAAATATGTTGTTTGAAAACGTCCTAAAGTGCCATACATATCAGCAGTGAGATATAAAGATGAGAGCGGGAAAGAAATTACGAAAAAATCGTTACGTGATGGCGTTATTAGGAACGTAAGTTCATAATAACGCCATCCTCTAAGTTGAATTGAAACTTGTCCACATCCTTTGCATTAATCTACACAATAGAAGACAAGAACAATGTTCAGGCACTTTTCTAAATACAAATGGGCCTATATATACCACACATTCAGTGTTAAATTCATGAAGATAGTGGAATCGTTTTAGAAAATAGTAAC
>JAGDQP010060421.1:0-12207 GCA_022664845.1 Lepisma saccharinum
TTGGTGAGGTAGTAGGTTTCCTGTAAACTACCGTTTTAATTTTGTTGTTACGTTTGGAAATTAATTTTACCGAATAGTTCTTTATGTGTGAATTTTAATTATGGATGTAAAGAAATTGGACTTTCGTGGAGAATTCGAGTTCAAAATTTGATTAATAGATTAGGAGAGAATCATTGACATATCGAATGTAGTTAACAAATCCAACTCGAGTTTATACAATAAAGAAGATTTGATTTTATCCATTACATTACTATGTTAGCTTAAATGGGTGAAAGAGGTCTTCCCATAGCCAGACCATTCTCTTGAATGTAAAATTTATTCCCAAATTGAAACACATTTGTGGTGATGCTTTATTTGATTAAATTTATTACTTCGTTTTTAATTAAGAACGATAATTTTTCTTTATGTAATATGCATTTGGACATATACATTCAATAGATATAGAATTGTACATGTCAACTACATCATTAGACGCAATCTTCTTCAACAAGTACACAATTTGGATTTTTACTTCAAAACTATTGTTGGTTGGCTACTTCAATTTATTTAACTTGTACTTGATTTTGTGAGACATTTTGCTAATTAATTCGTTGGATGTTTAAGACCTGAGATGATGGCGACACATCTTGTTTGTGTATCTTGAGAAGACCATAAATTATGGGAAGATGAATCAGGAACAGTTGACCTCTGTGTATCCGAATCTTTAAGCAGAAAAGAACCTTGTATCGCCAGCTTTACTTGTTTACCTATTATGTGAAGCTTAATTTCTGGCAGTTCTGAGTAACTGGAGCTAGGTGATGATCTTCTATAACTGTCTCTATTCCACAAACTGAATCTTTATAGACAAGAAGATTCGAGTTAAATTTTACAACCGATTCCTCTTCCGTCACCAGTTCCATATATAGTTGCTTATGGAACGAAGGGATTAATATGGCATTTTTAGTCATTTACTATGCACCTTATGTACTAGAGGTAGCGTTTGAAGGTAATACTAAGAATAATTTTATCCCTATCAAAAGTTTACAATGGCATTTTTTTTTTAAATGTTATTCATTTAAAGATCTCTTTTCTGTTTCAGTTGGATCAAGGACATTTATGAAATAAAATACTAGTTACTAACTGCCATAAAAGCAACTTACTTAAGTATGACTGTAACAGTCAAATATGGCGATATTTTTTTCACATTTTCCTTACTTTATATTGTAGTCGTTTGTGTTTTTAAATTACCTTATATTTCCGACTATAGGGCGCACTCGAATATAAGGCGCACCCCAAAATCAGAGATGCAAAAAGTGGGGAAAAAAGAAATATCCTAAAAAAAGTGCAACCGTATATATAAATAGTGAACATACCGTATTTTAGTATATTGTATCCTCTGTGTGCACAACAAAGTATCATTGATTACACTGTTTGTATCAAGCTTGCATTGTTGAGAGCGTATTTTCTTTCTTTCTTGTTTTCCTGATCTACAAACTGATAGCGTTACACCGTCTGTACTAAGCGTGCATTGTTGAAAGTCATGATCGAGGTTAACAGAGATAAATTTATTATGCATTGAATTTCAAGTTTGTTATTACCGGCAATTGAAGAATTAAAAATGCAAAAAACATTTATTAATTTATTTCAACATCTTTTTTTTAAAAAAAAAATAGTAATAAGCATATTTATACACGTAACTTCCCATACATAACAAAACACACAGTTGTTCATCGAAGCCCTTCTGTTTTAGTATCTTGCAATACCATTCCATTTCGCAACACACTGTGGTAACATTGCATCTACCTTGTTTCCGCTCAGGACCGCCATTTTTCTATTTCACCTGCAAAGAAAACTGACAAAGGGTATATGTGCGGACGACTTCTTTTATTCCCTCAACTTTTACACCTACTTTTTTTTCACCTGAGGAAGCCAGTGCATCATTTGGCGAAATATGTCGTGTTTTTAATCACATTCTGTTAGACGATACGATGGCAGCGAGGATGGTGTACCATGTTGAAGGTAAGCGTATGAAGAAATAAAGTGTAGTGAGAAGCGACCGGTAGAGGTGAATACAGTATAAGCGAATTCTCACATTTTATGCGAATAAAATGCGCGCCCAGATTTCTAGCAGTCAGAAAATGAAGTGATATTAATAAAAATAGGTGCGTCTTATTTTGGAAAATAAACGATATATATAAGGCAATAGTAGTTTGTCGAAACGTCAGATTCATCATATTAATAAGCATATCTTCCGGAAGCTACAGTCATACTTGGGTAAGTTGCTTATAAAATGCAAATGTTTACTTTCTGTAAAAGGATGTCGTGGAAAGAAAGTAATCATAGTCTTACCTTGTCTAATACGTATCCTCTCAATGTTGAAAGGGCCACTAATTTTCCGATATTAAAAATATTATCACGAGTACTTTCACAGAACAAGTTATCTGCATAATCACGTGAAGAAAAAGCAAGTGAAAATGCAGACCGATATGGTTTTCTAGTCATAAAGCTAGTCAGCTTGCGAGATGAAAGTTAATCAAGATGGTGGAATGTGATAAAAGTACTTTGACAGTGTGTCGGGTATATGAATGGTGTGTGAAATTAATATTATATCTGCATAATCTCACACACCATTCATATACCGAACACACTGTCACAAGTATTTTTTACGGAAAGACGTGTGCCAAGGTGCAGAGCGAGGACACAGTCACCATCTTGATTTACCTTCATCTCGCCGGCTAACTAGCCTGTTTGACTAGAAGACCGTATTGGACACTGAATAGTCAATGCGTCTTTGAACACTGAGATGATACTACAGAAGTTAAGACAAGGTCGGTTGTTATTTTGTCATTACCAACAGAATATACTATATGAAAGCGAAATTGAACATTCGCCGTAACGTGATTGCAGTAGCAGGTCATCATAAATAAGGATGATGATAATAAACACAACTTTTCGTCTTAAAATTGTTTTATTAACCGAACAAAATAAAAATAAACATTATACCACCATCTTCTCAAAATTCAGTTGAAATCTTCCGTATTGATGTGTGGGAATTGATCAATTTTGTTCAAAAAATTTTGTCCAACAAAATTGAATGTTAACACCAGTATTATAGGGATAAATTTAATTCGAGTAGGCTACACTGAAAAGGTAAAATTTGCGATTATCTTCGTTTAGCTTTCCTTTGTTTCAGCTCTGTGGGTTTGACACGTTGTGTTTAACAGCGGTTAGAATGAACGGTCGCTAAATAGGGGCGTCTCAAACTTCGAAAGAGAAGTAAGTGATGGAAGTAATAATTGGCACTCGCCATAAAAGCTGAATGGGTGTTTCAGTAGCAACATCCCCAGCGGTAATAACTGCATACACCAAGCATGGTAAGATTTCATCAGTGAAGATTTGTACAGGCTGAAAACCGAAAGTGAATGACATGGTCCATCCATCACTAACTAGGATTGTGTCTAAATAGAGCAGAACTGTCGCAACAGAAGTTGCAGTATAATTCAATATCCATCTTGAAGACTCCGTTTCCACAGAAACAATCCGTTGAGAACTATAACGAAACATCTATTGATGAACGTAATCGCTAATCCTTTAATCACAGAAACTAAATTCCCTTCTTAGAAAATAATATCAAACTTTAAAAAAAAACACACACACACAAAAGCGCAGATGAGTCGAAAAGAATAGTGATAAAATTGAGAGTTTTTTTTACACCTAATTAACACTTTTTAAATACATTTATGATGTACTTACTTTCTTGGAGATTCTTCGAGATGACTCGCTGAAAATCTTTGGAATGCTGTCGTAGTATGGGGCAGATTAAGTTGATTCGCTAATGCTATTTAGGCGAGAGGGATTATGTACACATTCTGATCCTTATGTAAGAACACTTGACATTTGGAGAATTAATGTCCCAATATAGGAATTATCAGATATTGGAAATATCAAGCTCTAGAGTTCATTTTCCCACGCTTTCAGCAGCCTATAGCGCCAAAACAAAACATTTGTGCACCCTCAATGATCTATACTTTTTGTCTCATTTTCATGGCAGGAATCTCGTGCGGTGGGTTTGTCAGTGTTATTTTGAAACACCCTGTATGCATTAGACAATTTCTAAGATAGTAAATAGACTATATGTTTAGAGCGCACGCGCGCACACACACACATGTGTGTGTTAAGCTAATGTGTTAAATTGTTAAGTTGCGTCGTAAGTAACTTAGTCTTGTAACAAGGATTTCAATTTTGCCCTGAACACTTACTAAATGATAGAGTGATACTTTTCGGCATTAAGATCCATGCTCTCTCTGCCGAAACAGAGTGATCCAGCTGTTTTAGAAATCTGAAAAAGGATGGGGGGAAATATTGAGTGCACTAGGATTACATGTTAGGTACTGGTGAAAAGATTCTCAGAAGCTATGTTTGTTGGCTATGTTGACGGGAACTTTATTTTTCAGCATCTTGAATATTAGGCAATAATATGGTAGGTAGTGTCTCGTGAACATAGGTAATTTTCATCATTTAGGTTTGGCAGGATCAGATGCCAACACAAAATCGTATGCAAGCATGAGTTAAGCCCAGTCCGTACACATCACAGCAATCCAACAGAGATAAGACAAAGTTACGGACGAAACATTTCTGAATTAAATAATAACCCGTCTGCATTAGTCACTGACCGTTTTCATATTTTCATTAAGAAGTGCAATTTTTCTTTTAAACAGACAGGGTGGCGTCGAAAGTAATAATTACGTATCGTTGGCTTAACAGTGAACTTATGCGTATTACAATAGATGGGTTAGGTCAGTAGAAGATAAAAGAGTGAAGGTCCAAGTAAGGAGCCTTGTGACACCCCACTTTTTATTGTAGCTGGTTCAAATATCATTTGAGGAGTTGTAACATTACTCTTTGTTCTCTGTTAGAGATATATAACCGGAACCACGAGAGAGTGGACTGAGCTACGTTATAGTATTTTTCGTGTGGCCAAAAGCAGACCATGTACTAAATCAAACGCTTATGTAAGATTGAGCAGAATTTTTCTGTGACATGGGAGAGGGTTAATTGTTTGCAATAATATATCTATAACTTATAGTAAGGCAGTAGTAGTGCTATGGTGTCTACTAAACCGTGATTGTGTAGGGGGTACGAGGTTGTATTTAGTTACAAATTCGTAGATTTGCTCGTAATATACAATCTTTTCGATCACTTTCGACAAGATAAGAAAATTACTAATTGGCCTCAAGTCACATCTTAAAAGTGTCAGTTAATTTTTAGTAGCGAATCTGCAGTATTTAATTTATTAACCTTTTGGGTTGCTTACTATGATTTAGTGTAATGTCAAGTATTGCATTGATAAGCGTCGAGATATATATATATCAGTCGTTTATCCTGTTCTCAAACACTTGCTGTGCAGCAAATCTTCACTCCATTATAAATTCTGTTGAGTATCTCTCTTTATGAATTTTTATATTCTTTTAGAATTTTACAAATTTGAAATTAAATGCTGTAACTCTAGTCTATATTTCACATATTCAGATTAATTTTGTGCTATTTGTGAGTTGGCTAATATGCTTTTTTTCTACATTTTATTTTTCAGTTAGTACACAAGCCATCTTTGGGAACCAGTGGTACCTAGTGTAATGAGGTACATTTTGATCACAAAATGAGTAAGCCATTTAATTTTAGCGGTGTTCGTCCAGAACAAACAAATAATTGTGCTGTACAGGTATCCGTACAAAAAAGTAACCAAGTCACAATTCGTCAATGGAAGCTAAAAGAACAAGAAAATAAATTCGACTCTGAACTTGTACCAAATCAAACACAATGTAAAACTTTTGACGTTAAGTTACCGTGTGTGTCTGCGTATGAGTCAGACAGAATAATTGGAACACCAGTGTGTATTGGTGCTAATGATAGGTATGCCATCATACAGTTTATTACTAAGAAGGATAGCTTTGTGCGATTTATGCTTTATGACCTGTTACAAGGTAATGTGAGTATTTTTGAGGACCCAGTAAAGTATTTCCATCGTGACGTCACAACTGTATCACATATTGAATGTATATTACCTCCTTACCGAGATCGAAGTGATTACTGTGTGCAGTGGATCTTAAGGCTTCCGTCATTAGTTCTTAGTGCTAGAAAATGGTCTAAGATGTTTATTCTGAATTATACTGGGGGTTTGACTTACAAAACACTCCGAGATAGAAGGTTTCAGGCAGTAGCGTATAATAGTTTAGGTACTCGTATTATAGTTTACGAGGTCAATGAGTTGGCAATTAAAGGGCATCTGTCCATAATTAATTCCCGCACTCTTCAAGAAGAAGGTTCTTTAATATTTAAGCTAAATGATATTGGCGTTCTTGATAACGGTATATATCATTATGAAGACAGTGATGATGATAATTCACATGATATGTATATCATGTGCCAGAATTTGGTTGCGTATAACCAAAATGAAGATAGAATTATTTGTGTTATGCTAATGAATTTTTATTTGGGGTACATTGTCAAAATAGCTCTTGTCGATGCTTCGAGTTTGGATTCTATGTCAGTGATTGCTTTCACGAATCATGTTTTGGGTCTTATCCCATGTTTAGTATACGATGCGTCACGCCTTAATGGTACCTCTCTCTTGACACTAGATGCATCAGATCATAAATTGTCTGTTTGGTGGTGGACGAAAGGCGAGTCCTGTTCGAAATTGTTATGTGGTGCTGTACTTCATAGAGACGTAACTCTTATGGATCTGTGTAGGCAAAGGATTCGTCAGTTTGTCAATATTTCGGATGTTAGAAAACTTCCGATACCTCCGTCACTGAAACAGTACCTTAGATATGAAACCTGAACAAGTTTGCTTGGTTTTATTGTCCTAGTCAATAACACCAGCCAGTATGATTGTCTCGTATAAAATGTAGATTACGTGCAATGGTTGGAAAGCATGGAGTTCCAGAACTTCACGTCGAGTTTCTCAATGATTGGTGTTTCTTGTTGCATTAGGTTCACAATGCAGCAAATATGCTGGATCTTCCAGAGATGAAGCCACAAGTTGTTATGAGAAAGTAAATTATATTTTTTACTTTCAAAAAGTAATCTGTACGTCCGATTTTGATGTGTTGTTTGAACTAAACTAACATCTGACTTATTTATTAACATAAATGTGAGTAATTTACCAATTCAGCATTTGTTTTTAACTGGAATGTGAGAGTTATTTTAAAGGAACGTAATCAATTTACACAGATTTTAAATCTTTATGAATTTATTCAATAAGAATATATATTTACCCTACTAGAGTGGATTGTATAAGTTGCTATTATTTTAAATAGGTATCATACCTAACTACGTTAAGTGAGTCATTAAAAGCTCTTTATCTTCGATCCTTGGAACTTGCTACCTTTTTTCCATTCTATTTTAGATAGAATAAACATGGGGAAAATACTTTCAATAAAGATGCCAGTAATTATGGCTACAAGAAGACCTTTTTCAATGTTGAGGGCGCATTATCGCCATGAATTGACTATTAGAAGTATCTTACCATATATTACTTTAGATAAGAAACGTAAGTGTTCGTAGCTAATTTTAAAATTTAAACGAACAACGATATTAAAAAAAAAAAAATAATTATTGTTGTTTTAAAAGTCAGGTTTGTGAATGAAACTATTTATTGTGATACACCTATTTTTATAAGTTCGAAAAGTTTTCATATTTATAAGATTTCCAAAAATTATGCTACTTTTAAATCGGTCTATAAATAATATACCGGTCGCTATTTTTAGAATATCATTCTGTGATGTAAAGTTGTCACTGTATATATTTTTTTTTAGTCAATAAGACGAGTTAGTTGTACAAGTTAAGTAAATACTCTGGAAGTAAATCTCATATAAGAAACTAGTATTAAATTTACTTCTGTTTGTTTATATCCTCTATATTCTGTTGGGAAAAAATGTACACTTGTGTTTATAGAAAGTGACCGATGGACACTTTGTAAGTTGTGAAAGTTATGCAATATGGCAAACAACGAACCAGTATTCCATATACATTTGAAATCAACGTTCCATATGTTTTGTTAACAACGTATGTTGGCTCAGTGTTGCCAGATTATTCAAATTATGAAAAAATCCATTGGTCATTTTTTGTGGATCTGAGTTTACTTTTTTTTATGTAGCCGTGATTTTAATTAATATTATTGTATTCGTAAATGGACTCGGTTGTTTGTTCGGATGTGAATCATTATTTTGGAAATGTGAAGTATTTGATTCTGACTTAAAGTTGCGTACGTCGCAAATTAATTTGCTGTTCTCTAAGTATACTGTACTAATGTGACTTTTAGCGAAGGGAACTCCAGGAGAGGGAAGGGTGTAAACGAGAGGGTTGCCTCATGTCCATGTTTTGTCCGTCCTACTTTACACTTAATACGAGTGGAAACTTAGAAAATATGTTACAGTTGAACATTGGTAGCTGATTCTGTAGTCAGAATCTATTTTATGTACGTAATCTTATCCAATTTGCTGTCAATTCGTTTAGAATGCTGGTGTGTTCATATTGTTGATGTAGATTTGTCGATTAGGCATTATAACTAACTGGAGGGATAATAATAGAGGATGACCATATTCTTGAAACTAAAAAACGGGGCATTTTGTAAATTTAGACATAAAAAACGGGACAGAATAGGACACGTAAATTATGACTTAACAACAATGTTTTAACTACTAAGATCTGCTAGAAGACGTTTAATCAAGTAATAATTATTGGCTGGATACAAACGTATACATGGACATTTTAACAATCTACATTATCTAAGGCATTGGGTTCAGAAGGAGAAATATTGCTTTTTACCATGTGTTTTTCTGATGAATATCTTGCAAGAGTTATGAAATTGTTTACAACTTAGATCCTGAAAATGAGTCTTGATAACTATTGGTTGTGTCGTTTCTGTTACAAAACGATTCCTCTGACCAGTCCATAGAAAATTTACAATTGATAAAGTTTTTTTCAACAGCAGCATTATAAGGAAAGGTGAGTCTTATAAGGAAAGGATGGATATGTTGCTTTGGAATCAAGATTTGCGCAAGTCCTACACTTAGAGAGAGAACCGAATCTTATTCAGTAAACAAACACCAGGAGACCACAATTAGTAGTAGTGTCAAGAAATTCAGACTCGAAATAGTGTTGTAATTCAAACCTGGTTCATTGTGTTGGTTCGAGCGCAACAAGATATGCAGTTTGTTAATACTACGAATTATTTTCCTGCAATTTTAAGGTAGAAGTCTGGTTTTAAATCCGAAAGATGCTCATCTATTTCTGTACTATAGAAATTGGAGGCTTAAATGATAGGTATATGAGAGAAGACATTCAGATATTATCTGTTAGGGAAGATCTGTACGAGTTTTGGGTCACATCTGGTGCTGACATCTACAAACAACGACTTTCTACTAATAACCATTGCGTGCACATTTCATTTTACACAGACGATTGATATCAAATTTAAAAGCATTACTTTACATGTTTAGAGAATAAGTGATAAAATTTTTTTGACGGTATTAACGAATGTATAGAAAATGATGACGTTCATCAAGTATAGTTCCTAATGAAGTAATTAAATGTATTTCCTGGTATTGTATTCAGCGAAAGTGTGCAACACCACATTAACAATCAATGCAACAGTTCTAACAAAGATATTGTTGAAATATATATTTTTAACATCGTCGACATTACTCATTTATCCTTCCTCAGGTATGATTTAGCCTTCATTTCGTATGATAATCTATACCTACCCACGTTTCTGTAATTTACAAACTATTTTACAAAAGAGTACAAAATTAGTAAAAAAAGAAAAGAAAAAAACGTTTGTGCCAAGTTACAGAGGGTGGAAGGGAATGTTTGACAGTTTATAAAGTCAATATTAGTGCGTTCATTTTTGACTCAGTATAGTAACACAACTAAGTATGAAAGGTGACTAATTAAAAACTATTCTTATCGTGTTCCCGGCAGAGGCCATTATATTGATGTACTGAAATAAATGTACTTGGTAGGAGTATGCTTTATGTAGTTAATAGTAGAGCATATGGTAGTTTATGTTTGTATTCGTTATTGAAGTACATATTTTTTAAACTCTTCCAAGAATTTGGAAAATTCTCTGAAAGCCGAAGGATTATTATGGTGTGCCTAGAGATGTTTTAAAAGCTTTATTTTATATATACATAAGTTTTCGCTATACTTGTAACTTATATCAGGTAAATTATTACAGTCATTAATGAAATTATATCTCCATGTTTATATTTTTAAGTAGTAGTTGATGTATGTATAGTTCTCCCCCTTCCCTCCGTTGAGTTTTCGTGTGCGTATGAGATCTCAACATGTATTATAGCACACGTGAAAGAGAAAGCAGCAATTAAAAATCTTTGCTTTAACACTGTTTTGGTTCATTAGTAGCTGAGCTCTGATTATAAAGGCATACTCAGCATTTTCAGCTGCTGGTCACTAAAGTATCCCTTGTCTTCCAACAGATGGAGATAAAGTTCATTTACCATGATCTGAATCCAAATTTACAAAAAGATACCAGAAACACAGATTTCACTGCTAACATGGACAATACATATACTTACCGATCATAATTCGGTCCATAGATGAACTGAACATAAGGAGAAACTACTTTGACATACTATAAACTACAAAGTTTTATCGAACACGTGAAACCATTTGTTGATATTTATGCGCGTTCCTTGTTTCAACTGCTGATGTTTCAAGAGTGCTAACAGTTTTCAAAGGTACTGGAAAAAAGTTTAAGACCACACCTGAAATTGTGTATTATTGCCTGCCAGTCTTATCCTATTATTTTTGCAACTGCCAATGTGTGTGGTCTATTGATAGTTGGAACAAAGTGTCATTATGCAGCACAAATGTGGTGGTGTGGCAGTGTGGTACATAATACAGGTACCAGCTATTTTATATTTCCAAATGAGGTCACGGAAGAAATAAAAAGTCGTTTAGTATCGGACAGCGTATGTTTCTATTCAGTCCAGAAACTCAACCTCGCGATTAATATGAAGAAAGTTCAGATTGAAAATATACAGAACGGTTATTCTGCCGGTAATACTTTAAGGTTGCGAAAGTTGGAGTACGACCCTAGCACATGTACATAAATTACGAGTGTTTGAAAATAAGAGTTTGAGAAAAATATACGGGCCGAAACGGGACGAGATGACTGGAGAAGGGAGGAGACTGCATAATGAAAAACTTCACGGACTGTACGACTCACTCGATGTTGTAAGAATAATGAAATAACGACGACTAAGATGGGCAGGCAATGTAGCTCGGATGAGAGAAAAACAAAGATTATATTCCATCTTGGTTGGAAAGCTGGAGGGAATGATACCGTTGGGAAGACCGAGACGACGACGTAAAATAGGTGTTTGTGATGAAAACTGGCTTGATCTTGCACAGGATAGATCCCGATGGCGAACATTTGTTACTATGGCGATGAACTTCCGAGTTCCGTAAGCCATAGGGTAAGTAAATACATCCAAAAATGCACCTACACGCGACGGAAAAAGAATTCGTTGTAAGTATGCAGCCCCTAAGGCACTAAATTACGTTATAAAACACATTATTAGTGTGTTTCTAAATTATGATGACTGATAATAAAAATAATTATTAGATCTAAAAATTTCCGTTGGTTGAAGTGCCAATGGTTTACCCAAAGAAAGACAACAATGCATGTCTGTCCTTCTGCCTGGTAGAAAAGTGCTGGGGAGTTGCCGTGTTCTGTGCTACAAACACGTGGCAGATGGTCTGGCAACATAGTCACAGGGAAACGCGTTTCATTTAGTTTCACCCATTCGTAGTAATGACTTCCGTGGTGCCCAACGTTAGCTGTCTTCATCCCAAGTGAACTTTTGGAAGAAGCATGTGTCAGCGGAAGTTAAAAATTGCAGATATTTGGTATGATAAAAGTTGATACGTCACGAATTACTTACTCTATGGCTTACGGAACTCGCAAGTTCATCGCCGTAGTAACAAACGTTCGCTATCAGGATCTATCCTGGGCAAGATCAAGCAAGTTTTCATCACAAATACCTTTTCAACGTCGCCTCGATCTTCCCAACGGTCTCTTTCCCTCTGGCTTTCTAACCAAGATGGAATATAATCTTCGTTTTTCTCCCATCCGAGCTACATGGCTTGCCCATCTTAGTCGTCGTGATTTCATTATTTTTACAACATCAGGTGAGTCGTACA
>JAGDQP010060424.1:0-12207 GCA_022664845.1 Lepisma saccharinum
TATTCAAGAACTTGTTTTGTAACAACTAACCTCTAATATGGCGTTATTCTCGTATTTTCGGGTTTCAAAAGTATCTTAAAGACTAGTTTTCTGCTTAAAATCATGTTTGAATATCTCTTTCATAGTGCTTGCCGATAAATAAGAGGACTTCATTCTCTAAGTTTCACATCAATTAGTCCTTTTCGTGTTTAATTGAAGTTCTTTCTACGTGAAATCCCACTTTTCTCCGTATATATTGACTGGAAGAAGCCTCTTCCTGATAACAAAAACCGAAATCGTTGTAATTTCATCTGAGAAGTCGGCTTTAGGCACATATAATCATGTTTGTGCTATAGATTACCACCAAATAATTCTTTCCAGGGGTAAAATACAATGTAAGGGTCATTTCTAGTTACATTATCTGTTAAATAAGTTCTGCAAAGTGATAATTTGAAGTTTAATTCATTCTTTTCATATTTCAAAAGAGGTCTTTTCTCCTAAAAACGTCAATGAATATCTATGTAAAGCAGGAAATAGCCTTCAAAACAGTTGCTAATCGGGTAAGTTCTACTTAAAACACGTCAGAAGACGTATTATACAGGTTTCCATTGCAAAGAACAATAAACACCCCGCGGTATTAAGCTAAAATCAGATTTCAAATATGGTCCAGATGCGTCTCGTATGCTATTCAAAGGAATAATCAGCCTGTATTAACGTAGAATATCTTAAAAGAAGCGTCTATAATTCTGTTACATAGTTTTTGCATGTCCTCTGAGACAATATAT
The DNA here is from genome assembly GCA_022664845.1 of Lepisma saccharinum. NCBI lineage: Eukaryota > Metazoa > Arthropoda > Insecta > Zygentoma > Lepismatidae > Lepisma > Lepisma saccharinum. The sequence goes on from JAGDQP010060424.1 coordinate 765, forward strand.
ATCTAATATTTCAACTTAAAATAGATTTCTACAGTTCTTTGTACACTTTCAGTGCGCTAACTAGCTCACAAATAGCGATATTGTAGTAATTTCGACTTTAAAAGTCTTAAGAAACATCTAAAAAGTAAAATATTAGGAAAAGTTTTGCTTACAAATGCATTAATCACATATCATACACTTCTTTGTGTTCAATAAGTGTACTTCTAGTGTCCAAATTATTCCAAAATTGGTATTATTGCCGTAATTTCTGCTTGCAGTGATACAGTTTGTACTCTTCTGCATGTAAATTATGTATATTTCATCGTCTCAGGACTTCAAATCATTCATTTATACAAATAGAGGTGTGAAAACAAGCAAAACTCACTTATGCTGAATAATCACATCTCTGGAGTAGAAATTAATCATAAAAGATGATAGTATTATACTAAATTCTTCTTATACAGATGTCAAAACACAAGCCAGCAATTCCATTACATGATGCGTAAGTATCTATAATATTTATCCTAACTATGAAATATATTTCGTATGAAATCTCACCGCTTTCTTGTGTTTAAATATTCAGGAAGAGTTCGTATAAAAATCATGCATTTTTTTCTTACCATCTAGTTGAGGCAACATCAGAAAAGGTTTTCAATCCCTTAAAGTCTTCTCAAGCACTGCGAAAATTAAAACGATATTTGACGCGTGCCCCCAACAGATGCCACAGCAACAATTAATGTCTGGACAGACACACCGCTGTCTCCATCCTCCCCAATCCACGCGAGCAAATTTCCGGTTCACACGCCCAGAAAATTCCCAGGCTTGTCTGTGGGTCAAAGAGTTGAACCTTGGCCCTAAAGGTGAAGCTTTATGCGGAAGGAGATGACAGTTTGTTAAAATTAATGGCCAAAAATCTCAAATTATGAGCCCAGGTGCTTCCGTTTCGGTGGGGTGAGCTCGGAGGTTCTTGGCTTACACTACTGTTTGATGATTAATTACATGATTGAAGGGAAGGGAGGAAGGTGACAAATGTCTCTTCTCAAAATTTCAAAACAGAAGAAGGAAAGAAGTTTTCACTATATCTTCCGGTTGCTTTGACAAATTAGCTTGTGTTCAGACGAATCATTGCGAGAAGCATGATCCAAACACTGGCTAGCGTTTTTGACTTCAAGACGATACTTCAGGAGGCAACCGGGGTTCGAGTCTTGCTAAGTCGCTTCCGTCCAATCATTTCGACATATCTAGCGTATGTCTTCTTGATTTGTTATAGAATTCATCTTACGACAGAATAAGACAACAATATTAATTTCTAATGAGTGCTCGCTATAGGGTGTTCATAAAATAATTGACATTTATCTGAATTATAAAATAAAAATTAAATACAAGTAATTGCATGATTAAAACAATGAAAATATAAGATGTTGAAGGCAATATGTACATCAAATGACTGAAAACTTGATAGAAAATTGATTATTGAGTATTTCACGTATTGCTTCCACCACCCATTACATAGAGTATACACTGTATGAACAAAAAAGTGGTACCATATTGATCGTTGATTATTTATCATATTATTATCGTCGACTACTGTATAAATCATAGTTATTACTATAATGTAAGGTAAAATGCTAATTTCTGCAACATTTAATTGCACCATAGGCGGTGAGTGTGTACAGAAAAACCACCTTTAAGAAAATTGAATTAACGCAATCAGCGCATGGTTTAATTTATAAAATCAGTGGAAATTGTTGGATTACTGTATTCAGACATGTAGTTATTGGAATCTAGGAGGAGAGGGGACAGAATGGATGAAGCTAAGCAGGTTGTTCAGGACCCACCTACTTTTCGGGCGATATCCCTCTACAATTGTAAAATTGGTTCGCTTTTAACAAGGGTAATTTATAAATGAGTTGAAATGGTCAGATTACGGTATTCGGGGATGTAGTTACTGTAAGCTAGAAAGGGAACAAAAAATCGTTCGTATTTCGGGGTTTTACTGTATTTTTTCGGGCGATATCCCCCATTATACTACTGAATACTGTTCGTTTATCTGGTCTATGGTTTGTGAAAACAACTTTTATAAATTACACGAAGTTCAAAATTCCTTTATCCGCATTTTACAGCACAGGGTACTCAACCTGCAACACAAATCTAACGTGACTTAAAAAACATAGGCACACGAAGAAAACTAAATGACTTAAAATTTATTGATAAAATAAAGCAGGGCACACTCAGGACCAACGATCTTCTGCAAACTTTTTAACCTAAGAGTACCCAGACAAAATTCTCGTTCAAAATATCATTTCTACCTCTCAAAACCGAGATTGTGTTTGGTCCATCGATCTCTTGTATACAGATTATCACAGTTTTACAATACCCTTCCTTTCCCTCTAGATTTCTGCCTCAGTAAATGAAAATTTCGAAGGCTTGTTATATGAATCTAGAATGAATGTAAAAAAAAACTGATCTTATTTCCTATTCCATAATTCTTTGTTGTTATTATTTTTATTGTTATTTCACTTTGTTACAAGAACGATGTAAAATGGCGTTTGTTGTATCCGTGCGAACTTCTAATAAATAAATAAATATTCAGCTATTTTAGATCCACTGCTGGATGAAGGTCTACCCCTTTTCTTTTCACATATCACATCCTCATCCATGTAGCTCCTGAAAAACGCTTGATTTAATCTACCCACCTTGCATTTGGACGTCGTCTTGGTCGTTTTCTTTCTCTAGAAATCCAATGTAGTATATTCGTCGTCCGTCCATCTTCCTTCCGTTCGTCTAGCTATGTGAACGACCCATTTCCAATTCATCTTCTTCGCAGTCTTGATTATATCTTCTACCTTTATTTGTGCGGGAATGCATTCATTTGTCTTCCTGTCCCTCCTAGTTGTTCCTAGCATGCATCTCTCATTGCTCTTTGTGTCGTTAATATTTGATAATATTTGAGTCGTTTGTGCATTCAATGTCGAAGTTTCACACGCGTACACTTATGCTCAATTTTTTTGCATGTTTTTATTTGACAGTTTTTAATAAATAATATTTTTCTACTTGAATTTTGGCGTTTACTTAATTGTTAAACACGTGAAGTATGTAAAGACAAATATTTCCTGAAATTTTTTCACAAAAATATTAAAAAATAATGAAATTATAACGAAAAAACAGAAACATGAAGAAATGATCGAAAAAATTAAGTCCAAAAGGGAGAGATTTGACAACACAGGGAAATTGAGAGGAAAGAAGGGATTTCTCTTGGCTCGATGAAACAGTGTATATCTTTACTATTACCAGCAACTCAGATTACAGACAATGTTCTTTTAAATAAAACATTACACAAACAAAAGTTATAGATACAACATATGCATTGCATAATCATGTACCATAAGCTTTTATATCCACGAGAAGGCAAGAAGAAAGACACAATATTGGTTTGAAATTTCGAAGTGAAGACTGTCATTCAATAATGTCCTAATAAACGTTGATGAAAGTACGATAGTGCAGCGCCCTCTGTGGCGTAGTGGTTAAGCTTGCCGAGTGCGAAGCAAAGAATTGTCAGTTCAAGTCGGCTCTCCGCCCTGAATGTTTTTTCTCCGGAATGCAAAACGGCGTGATTAGTTTACTTAAATTATATTATCCTTAGTATTAACTAACTGTTGATAGGACGATTTTTATTAAGTTACGAGTAAGGGGAAAATCGTCAGACAAGCGAACCTGTTGTCTCCTAATTTCAATGAAGCAAGATGTATGCGGTTTAATGTATTCTCTTCATGAATTTAGTGAATTAAATGTTATTCATGGCGCTTCGGGCCTTTATAGTAGGATGACTGGACTTCCTGTTTTTAACGGGACTATCCTTTTTTTGCCATGTGTCCCGTTGTCCCGGCAAATTATTAACAAGACAGCAGATGCCCCTTTATTGCTACAAAGAAGCTGTCAATCTGTTCACTTAACTTTCTTCGCAAATAACCCCCAACAATTGCTTGGCAGGAGGCAGTATGACATAATGTTTTATATTGTCTTAGTAGTTTCTGAGTTGGAAGTTGTCGAGAGACGGACAGAGTTGTTGAGTAAGGATTCAAGTAGATAACATGTACGTAAAATACGTCAAAACAGTATAGCCAACTGTAGATAATTAAAATAATTTGATTAAAAATGCTAGTTGGCAACACTTAATTATGTCAGTGTGAATGCCCACACCCCTACATCCATGTTTCACTTATGAGGCAACACTATGGATCTCTAGAGAGCAAGATACGTAAAGTGATGCTGAAGGTAAGGGCCACAGCCTTCGTTACTGTACTTTCCTTGCATTCGTCTGGTGAAATTGTTGTTGAACCATTGGCGAACCTCAGCCAGGGTAGTCGGCTTTGGGTTGTTACTCCTATAGTCGCTAAATGGAAAACGGAAACTACTAGGCACTTTAGGACATCTTTTCATACCCGAGCTTGTGCGTTGCTTGCGTTAATGTGTTATTACGCTATGTTTATCTCCTTTTGCCCCTTTTGGGTTTAAGCTACAATCCAATGCCATTTTTCAAAAAGTTTTGGAAGTGTTTAACTACTTTTTGTCTTATATGTACTTGACCCGTGTCTATGTGCTGTTTCCCATTGGATTTGTAGAATAAGTGGCTAATGAGCAGATCTATTAATTGTGTTTTCGTTCTGTAGATACCTTGTGATTTGCACCTCCTAGTGATTGGCAATATACGAATTTAGAATTGTAGCTTATATGTTAGGACATATTAGCATTTACATGATAGTGTGTCACACTGCACTTTGTTACTAGCTTGCATGCTAAGATTATTGCTTGCTGGTGACATTTGCAACCCTGGCTTTTCAGAGCGATGACATTTAAATGGCACTATATTAGCGATGTTCACTTTTATTTATACATTATACGTCTTTAGGGTTGTACTTAGTGTTCTCACATGTTTAATGTTCTTACCCCACTCTTCTCTTTTCACTCTTTCTGTTTTGCTTCCAGTTACAGTTCATACTTATGATTTAATTGCAATTTCCTTAGCGACAGACTTACATTGATATTGTTTTATTGATATGGTGTTTTCACATGTTGTTGTTCACATTTTACCCTTATTTTGTATGGTTCTATACGATGATTAACCATTTTTACTTTGCCTCTTGGCGGAGAGAAGCAGAGGGAGTGGGATGTCCTTCCACGATAAGGCTTTTTCAGTTAAACTTTTATAATTGTAGCACGCATTTGGTTTGTGTTAAGTATTTCTTCTTCTTGTGTTTGCGAGAGAGAGAGAAAGAGAGCGGGAAACTCTGACGAGAGAACTTTAAAGCGCAAATGAATGACTGAAAGCAGAAAAGTCAGTTCAAAGGAAAAGAGGGGGAGATGCGAGCAGCGGACAGGTATTGGCACGAAGGTAACACGAAAGGATCCGACTTTTCAAGAGGACTTTGCCACTTTGTATGTTTATTTCTATGGACGGATTATTTTTTGTTCCTCATTTCTTTTGTTACTGTTACCGGTTCAACCTTTTCATATCTTTAGGCTAAACTGGTTTCTGTTGTGTCCTAATGCGTTGTATTTCTTGTAACTCTATTTTTTATCTTCATTCTTTTTCTTTCTTTTATTTTGCTTTTCCGGAAATTTGTTTTATGCTCCATAGTAGAAGGAAGCTCAAAACAGGTCGATTTTTTATCCTTAGAAATACATACTGTCGAGGGGAAGAGGGGGAAATACCACAATGGTGTTGGCAGATCAGATACCATAACGAGCGATAAAAAAAGAATAACGTCCAGATTGGAACGTCATGAATAATGTAACATGATATTAGGTCATTGTTCGTGAAAGATCGTGACGGGTCTCGGAAAGATTAATGTTCAACTGCAATGTTAGTGTGACAAGCGTTCGTTAATAACGTAAGTGTGTGATAAATGACTTGAGTTTGGATGGTAACTTTGATATGACAAGTCAGAGACCAGAATTATTGATGCCGATTAAACATGAAGTTCCGAGCAAGTCATAGTATGGAATTAGGTATCAAAGGAGTTGAGAATGGGGAGTTATTTAACTGAGGTCTTTGAATTTCTATAGAATGATAGAACGAGAGCCAGCGGTACATGCGAGAAGGCTTGAATGCTGAAAATAACATTGAATGATGTCGATTACACAGGTAGTTACGAGGACGTCTTGTTACTGAAGCAGGCATCAAAAGCCGTAGTTGGAGGAGGAGGATTTGAACAGAGGGCTTCGAATGTCTGGAGAAATGCATAATTCTTTCTATAGAAAGATAGAAGGATGTGAGAAGGGTTGAATAGCGAAATTAACATCGGTACGGATGAAAAGAGCGCATTCATGGCTGTATTTCGAATGTGTTGGATGAGGAGGCGGCCGCTTAGTGACTGGAAAATAAAAGATTCCTAACGACAGCCGACTAATTAAGCTGGAATAGGATGAATGGCAGCCTTCACAGTATCGTACCCGAAAAGGAAGGAAATAAATATATGTTGTTGAAATGACATGTTACTGACAAGTAATTTGTGTGTGACATTCTTACAATGTATATTGATTTCGGTCCAGATCGTGAATTTCCGCATACGTTCGTTCTAGCTTGCGGATGATAGCTTTTTCATTGCAGGCAAGCAATAAGCAACAAGATCGTGTATATATATGACGCGTGTCCTAGTCCCCGTGGGCATGTCGCCATGCATTGTTGAACATTATAGGTATTTCCGTGCAAGCATCAAACCTGGGACTCTTTTTGGTGGAGGGATATACCCTACTGCAAGGGCAACTAGAATTGCAAAAAGGAACATTTACATTGTTTGCTTGTATTGGGTGGGTGCAGAGCATTTATCGGCTTTGCTAAAAGTAGGCTGGGTGTTTCCTGAAGCAGTATAGTTTAAGCAGATGGCACAATACTATTTTCGTTCATGGAATAAACTTGTTGAATATTGCTAGCTCAATAAAAATAGTATACTAAGCGGAAACAAATAACAACGTTAGTGTTCGTAAGGAATCGGCTGTTTTACTCATATGATTGTGAATGGCGGTCGAGCAAAGAAGACACTATAAATATAAAATATTATTTTGCTGTGTTAAAAATCCTTTCGATGGGTTTAGCACCCTCTGGCTACCAATGCTGAAAATCCCTGAATACGCTATTTTCCTTTGGAATGTTGTAGCAATGGTCAGTCGGAGTGATATGTAATGGCAAATTCATAGGAAAAGATGAATATAGTCATCAGAATATAGGACAATGCTTATAACGCTATTCGTAATGTAGACTACTGGAAAACAAAATCCCTGTTAAATGGCATTTATCGTAGAATGGAATGTTTTTTCATCGCTTACCAACTTATTGCGAATAGTTAAGCATAGATGTAGAGAACAAGTAAGAGAAACGTGTTCGATCATACTGCGCGGTGTCCAACCTTCATAATTAAAAAGTCACAAGCTGTCCACCGGACATTAAGATGTGCATGAAAGACAATGGGTGTAACTTCCTTGTTTACTAACCTATGGCAACACTGAAAGCATGGATAATTTAAAAACTAAGAATACTCGTTATGAGGCGTACTATCAGCTGCCAACCCCTCCTAAAAGCTCACAACTCACCCATAGGGAAATGACTAGGGAAACGAATAAGACAATGGTTGAATCTTCCTTGTTTACGAAGCAAGTTTAAAATGTCAAGAGATGATGTATATAGAAATAAAAATAAACCTTCCTTAACGGAATAGGGCCGTATTCGACGTACAGGCTAAATGTGTACAACATGGTGAAGGATCATTGTAGATATGTCATATATGTTACAAGTTATGAATGGCAAGCTTGGGTACGGGTATTGCGCTTATTACTGCAGGTTTAGTTGTAAGTAGGGGATCTCTGTACACCGCAAACAGGGAAAATCACAGCGGACATATTGGCAATATGGTTTATTAAGGTTTTCACTGCATGTGCATCCCCACGTTGAGAATGTTACTTTTGAATTAGGGTAATTAAAGGATCCAACTTAGGACTACGAATATTAATCATTTTGTAGATGAACAAGCTGGAAATACACTCGTAGTGAGGTGGAAATAGTTTTATGCATCTGTAATAAACCTACAACAGCATTCGTTTGTTCAAAGACGTACCTGATTAGTCAAAATACTCCACCTATGAATGTAATAGTAGAATAAACAATTGAACACACTAATAGCTAGCAATAGTGGAAGTACTGCCATTGCCGTATCCAAATAGTCGAAATAAATGTTCGAGGCATTTGGTAATGATATGGCGGGTGTCTTTAATACACAGGCAGATCCATAGAGTAATATTGTACCACGTATATGGATAGTTAACAGTCGATTGGACAAACAGACAAGAATTTAAACTTGGTCACGTGATTCGCAAGACATGAAATTTTATTATACCAAGCACAAATGTGCATCTAGCATTTGCTAATTAAACATGCATATAGATTTGTAATTGGTGGACCAGGGAAGTGGATAGCACTTTTGTAAAATGAGTGCAAAGTAGCACAGATAGGTTTTTCAGCCAACATACGAAAACGACGCTTGTCACTTTCGGTGAGGATAAAAGTACGACAAATACTGGAGTTAGCAACATGGATCGCTGACGCAACCATCAAAAAATTAACTATGAATACAAAGTTGCATTATGGAAATGATTTACACTACGTAGTCCTGGGTGTACCACACGTTCGCAATTCATTACTATTTATTGTATTCTCATTGGCTAATACTAAAACACAATCAAAGTGCAATGGAACTTGTTGATTGGCTGGTAATTGCTATAAAGCAACGTCGGCGACAGGCATCGAACACAGTTCCATAACACGATGATGACTTGTACCTCTTCAGACTCACACTTGTGTGCAAATTGCGTCCTACAAGCCATTGATAAATGGACGCCCTCCTGTTCGGTCGCTTGCATCTACTGTTATACAGATATTCCACTCGAAGATGGTGATGAGGGACATGCCTATACCATCCTTTCAGAAGATGATGTACGAGAGGAAGTTTTGGAGATGTTGGCGTTTTCGATATATATCATTCCATCTACAATATTCTTGTTGAAATGCATCCGGAGCAAGCCATCACGGTAGATCACTTTATACGTACCTATACGGAGATTATTGCTAATGACGATCATGTACAGGCAATCTACGATGTGCTGTGGACAAAGGACTATGAACATGGAGCTTCAGTTTGAACTGTGGATCAGGATCAAGAAACGAAACACAGCAAGTGAAATCAAACAAAGTTCTGTATTGTATAATTAGCAAATATAGTGCTTGACGCACAATATCAAGATGCTAGTGACAAACAGTTACAAGAGGGTATACATGGCAACATTGTGCAATATCATGTTGCATAACAAACAGGATACTAAGTTTTATATAAACTAAATAGTGTAGTACCTCCCCCAATAAAACGTTGAGTGCCAAATGAGACCCGTCACATGGAAAGTCTATTGTTCTGTAAACATACTACACTTGGTTTTGGTAAATACTTATATACATGGATACAAAAATCTTACATGGATCTTTTCACCTGAAGAATATAAAATGTGCTGCTACAGTTAACGAACGTGTCACTAATTACAGTGTGCACACAATCGGAAACATGTTGAATATAATCAATGCTACAAATAAAGTGTTTACCCAGTAAAGAACTCTTGGTGTTTATCGATATATACTAAGCCGGCCAGTACACAGGTAATTGTATTGAAATAGCGTTCCTGTACTCTGAGTTTGTAATAGTTATGAATTGTTTACTATAGTCTAATCACCACCGCCAATGTAAAATGTATATTATAAATAAGTATTCCAATAAAAGATAAACATACGTTTCCTTCCATGTTTTCCTAACTTAAATATTCGTAGGGAACTATCATATATTGTTTTCTCTCAATAGGATATAATTTGCGACGCTTGTGTTGTTGCACAACAACTTGACGTTTCACCTGAGATTTACAAACTACACGAAAGTCAGAATATCGTAGGATACGATTACGTGTAACGATTTGTTTACCTTTATACGTACCCTTCCCTACCTTATCATATCTTTAAATATAATTTTTTTCGTGTTCGCTGATCTAGAGTTATACCACGAATTTTTATCACATGGTTCAATTATCCCGTAGGTACGTCCTTTAGTAAGAAACTAATTTTTAGGACCTCCAACCGTGAAACGACGCATTGTACAGCCTGCAGGCACTTCATCTTTAAGCTGACCTAGGTAATCTCCGAGCGGGAGCAATGGTGGTTCATTAAAACGTCGAGCGTAGATAACACTATCAGTATCACAATACAGAAGTCGAGCTATACCGACAGTACTCATTGCCTCATACAGTCGTACTCTCATCCAAGATGAAATAAAAGCTGCGAGCATTACATTGCTAAAGGCGTATGGGGTATTGCATGATTCCATATCATGATAGGTAACAAGAAGTTTACTCCCTATTAGATTTACATGTTGAATTTCCAGATGGGGAACATAGACAATTTCATTAAACTCCTGAGTTGATGTAATAACCTTTGTTTTCGGAAGATCATACCTTTTCGCCCATTTGCCAAACAGGGAGTTTAAATATATTTTTGCAATGAAACGAAGACCTTCATTTTTTGTAGTTATTATACCCTAGTTGAATTCCCTCATGATTAAAATAATCCTGAATATATTATTGTCTATTCTCTTCACCTTGACAATTCTCAGGAAAGCCGGAGGCTTCCTGTTCGTTTTAAGAAAGATTGAAGTGTACCCCTTAAACAAGTCCACTGACATTTTCGATTCCCAAATTTCATACGTTTGCACAATACTATAACCGGCCTCTAATGCAGCATTTAGCTGAGGCGTGCAAAAAAATCATTTGATAGCTCGTTCTTCATCCATATGAGTACCATTCGTTCGTATCATGTCTCCATACATGATCTACAGAAACCGAAAAGTAGTTTGTTGTGTGTATTGTATGGTAATATGGGAATGGCTAGATTTGTTGGAGAAAGGACTTTGCGAAAGACTAAACCATGAACCTGACTAGGATCAGGCATGTCGATGCCTTTATGCACGGTTACAGGTCCAACCGGAAGTGGACGGGTAGCCATTACCCATGGATAGAGAGAAGTAAAATCCACAAAATCTATTTGTTCCTAATCACTGCATTCGTAAAGGCTTTAACAATATTCGGTTTGTCCGCCCTTAAACGCATCCTTTGGACAGAGGGGTTCTTCAATATCTGAACAGTGATCGCGAAGAAATGTCTGTAAGGCGGGAGAAGTCTTTACCTGTTTGTGCCACTGACATTCCCAGATAGACACAACATTTACGTTACATATCTGAAGCAGAAAATCTTCCCTAGCTATAGTGTCGGCATAACGACTATTGAGCCTACGCCCTTGTTTATCTATAGCTAAATCTCTGAGTTGGGTTAAGCACTGATGCTCATGGTAGTAACAACCATAATACTCATATGCAATACGGGT
>JAGDQP010060425.1:0-12207 GCA_022664845.1 Lepisma saccharinum
AAAATTTTCCGTCTTCCGTTTCCAATTTTCCGGAAAAAATATTTTCCGTTTTCCCGGGAGAAGTTGCCTTCCCTATTAGGCCTATGTAGAACACCAATTAAAAGTATATCTGGCTCCCTTGGTTTCCCCAATAACACCGAAAGGTGTTTTAAACGTTGATTTTTGGTTTACTTCGTTGATTAAACGTTATCGCTTGAAATAAGTACGTTATCGGTTGAACAAAATATTTTAAGTAATATTTCAGCAAACACTTGATATTGTTGAAAAGATTTTAATCAGCGTGGATTCACCTGTTATTTTTAACTATCATACAGATTTCGTTTCATGGGATTCTTCCTAATTTAATGGAATAAAATTTGTATTCAATAGCTAATTGGATGGTTTTAGTTAACTATTGTTTTTCTTTTTGTATGTTGAAAACTTGTTGAATTTTAATCTACATTCCGTTAAAATTTTTATTTCATTGATGGGACGTCAACATGACGTGTTTTTAACTATTACATTTAATGGTGCCCTAGATTATCTTTCCAAGTTAATTGCATAAACTTTGCAAAAAAATTAACTAACTTTCTTATGTTCTCATTTGCATGTTGAAAACAGATTTAATTTTAAACTAAACTATATTTCAACGAACATTTAATTTCGTTAATAGGGCGTTAACATGAAGTGTTTTCAACTATGACTTAGATTTCGCTTTATATGCGTTTTCCTAAGGCGATATATTACACTTCTGGAGAAATACATATTTAATAGTGTTGAATAAGGAAAAATACACATAACAAAGAAAGAACGAAAATATTTTTTATTCTTATTCTTACATGATGGTGAAACGACGCGTCTGGATTTGTGTAGCTTTCAATAGTTCCTTTTCTTATAGATATCGTAAAAGAATAGTGAATCTCAAGGTTACTCCGTAGTGTAGGGGTTACGTCTCAAGCTGCGAACGACGACTGGGGGGAACGTTCCAGCTTCGAACCCTGCAGCAGAAACTTGGATTTTTTACTGTTGGAAAGTTAATAATCATGATGAAAGCAACGGACAATATGCAACTAAATGTGTGTATACCAGTAGACAGCAACCATTCTCTGTTTTGGTCAACTGAATCCGTTTCTTTATCGCTCACCTGTTGATTTCATCTACTTTCTTCTCAGTCATTATTCAACTTCGAATAAACCGTTTAACGGGGTCTTCTACTTCTCTCAGCGCTAGAAAATTTACTGTTCGTGCTTATGGACCGAAAATGGATACCGAATATCTTCATTTTCTAAGGAACTGGATATCTTTAATAGAAGAGAAAAGTTTTAGAGCATTCTTCAAAAGTTTATGAACGGGTTGAAATACTTAGAACGTACATTTGTTTCCCAGTTTTTCAGAAATAAATTATTAAAAAATAAATAAAATTAATTTGTTTTCTCTAAATTACAATATGACTAACTTTGCAACCAATTATGCTAGAAAGATCAACATTTTTTTTGTTTTATTCTTTGTGAACAAACGATTCTAATAATTTTAATTTCAAACATATCCGATACACCAATAAAAAAATAGTATTTTTATATAGCTATTCTAGTCCACCTCTAAAGGGTTTGATGAGGGTAAGCCACGCCCCACTCTAGGCCTGGCAGTGGAAGGGGTGGGAAGTTTGAGAAGCGAATGCCTGAATATGTGTATACCGCTTGAATGAAACACGTTTGAGACCAGTTTCTGTGAATTCCTGCGAAAAATTGCTAATTCTGTAGAGTTTGTGTTCTTCCTCAATGGTTCCATGTTAAGAGGGCGGAGGTGGTGAGTGGAGGAGGATAGCCCCCTTCCCCCAGCTTTTGCTTCCCCATGGAAGTTATTATTCTAGCATAATGCAATATATTATTTCGACTTTCCTGACCGTGTATTGTCTTCACTCATTCTATACCTCTTCTGTATTTCTTGCACTATTTATCACATAAAGCAGATTTGTGTAGTACTGCAACAAAAGCATTACTTACAGCTATAAAATATAATTTTTAATCTTACAGCAAACTTGCGTTTGCTGCATACTGTATATCATAGTTCAGTAGTTTATCCCAGAGCAATTATTAACAAGTATAGTATTTACATGGCACTGTGAATACTAACGAGCAATCTTTCCAAACAGCTAATTCAATCATCATTCGGAAAAACGTTATAGTCTACTCCAGAGGTCTCCAACCTTTTTTGGCAGCTGGCCAAATTGAAATCAGGAAGAGAGCGAGGGTCGCATTATAAAGGATCAACTCAATAGTAATATAGAAATTTTCATTTAGTAATTATATTGTAAATTGTATTAGTAACAACAAATATAATACAAAATCGTGTGTACCCCAAGTAGCAAATTCGTGTTGGACCATTAAAAATTTGATTGTACGTTTTAACGTTAGATTAACGTTTCTCAGTACTGTTCGGCCTACGTACTATTTGGTCGTTGGCCGCTAGCCTTATCGTTAGCGATAACGTTGGCCCTAAAAGCGAAGTTCAACGTAGAGCAAAGTATATGGTAATTCCAATGTACATGTGGCCCAATGTTAGCCCAACTTATTTTTCAGTTGTATGCACTCAAAATAGTACCAAGTTATATACTGAGGAAAGTTACTATTTTAGTAAACCGAATTATGCATATTTTTGCAGTAGGTTTAGAGAAAAACTGGACCGTGATTACATTATGCCTTTATTCAATGACATGTTTTACTCTCTCGTCTTCATTTTTATTCGAAAAATTTTCCATGTTTCAGTGGATGGATTCGAACCTGCAACGTTGTGATTTATTATCCGTTGCTTTAGCTACTACACTACGGAGCAACACTTTAATCCTAATAATACGTCAATTATGCACTTCATCAATTCACACAGGGCGACATAAGACCCAACGCCAGATAATTTTATTCTCTGTACTTGAGCGCTGAATGATTTAAAATAGAAGAGTTAATTTTCTATTATCATTTCTACACAAAGTAATACATAGTAAAATTCACTCAGAAAAATTATTACCCGAAATAAGGTTGCAGGTCCCGCAAAGACTTCGTAATGCAGTCTTTCCCCTCCCACCCCAAAGGACCTAAATATTAATTACATTTTTCCAACGCCTGTTTAATTTCTCTCCTAATAATAACCATATGGCAAAGTTATGATACATGATTTTTTTGGAATTCGAAGACATAATTTAGAATGTTTGTCTTTCTCCCTATCTGCTGGCTATCAGAAGTAATTTAGATCAACCATTTTCTCTGCATAATTGTCTTGCAGGGAAGGAGTAGTTAAAACACTTCCTCGGAAGAGAAACAAACAAAAAATCATTAGCTAGAGTGAAAGATTTTACTCACTTAAAAATAGTATTTTCCATCCACTGAAATCAACGGTAGATTGTAATCTAACAATTCCTACCCTGATAACGTAAAATATTAAGTAATGGCTTTATTATAAACAAAACGAAAGCTCCCCCGTATAAATTCGAATTATAACTTATTTAAAAAAACTCAAAGTGATAGGAACAAATGGAGATTACTAAGCGAATGCCGTGGCCTGACAGTTTTAGTCAGTCATAGATTTTCCCACCAGTTTCCATTACTAATACAACCCTGTAAGACTTATCTCTGTAGAACTTGTGGCTACTGGGATCTAGTAGGGTCACAAATGGAGAATACTAAGCGATTCAAAAGGACCTGTTAGTTTTAGAGTCACATCCATAGTTTTCCTTACCATTGTAGACCATGACGAATCCAGCTGTGTATAAATCATCTCTGTCGGACTTGTAGTTACTAAGATCTAGGAGGGGCACAAATGGAGAATACTAAGCAACTGGAAAGGACCTGCCAGTTTTAGGGTCAAAGTTATAGGTTATTCCAGGGTTTCAGTTTTTCCAAGCATTGGCCTCTATTGACAATTTTTCCAAGAATAAAAAGGCAGAACTTCTCTATAGGTACATCTGCTGCGGCTACAACCGCTATTAGGCACATGAGTATTGATAAACACAGACAGTGATGTTCGTTAGTGAGAATAAAAGTAACGTTAGGCCATTTATATAAATTAGATAAAGAGAGTTTTCAATCAACTTTAAACTAAACTCAGGCCTGAGATTGTACATCATTTCTTGCACTGGCCCTGGCATACAGTTCTTGCCCTGGCCAATGCATACAGTTCTTGCCCTGGCATACAGTTCTTGTCCTGGCCCTGACATACAGTTCTTGCCCTGGCCCAAACATACAGTTCTTGCCCTGGCCCAGTTGGGAAAAATATAATCACAATAAGCTCAGGCCCAACAAGAACATGAGAAGTTCTGGCAATTTATGGCCCAAGCCCGTGCAGACCTCTAATATACAAGTCTAGCGTCCTTATTAAATTGATTAATGATCAAAACATGATTCATCAAAACCATTATTGTTTACATGTTTAAAACAATGAAAATTGACAAGAGACGAGAAAAAATAATGAGTAAATACTTCATTTTCTCTTGTGTTCAAGAATTTATTTATGGACTTTAGGCATCTAAGGTTCAGGCCGGGATAGGGGAAGCACAACGATGTGCAAAATAGGGATGTCAACGACTAGCTCGACTCGAGTCGAGTCGGCGCTCAGTACCTACTCGAGTCAAGTCGAGTCAGTGGTCACAACTGCTCGAGTCGAGTCGGTGCTCACTTTGTGCTCGAGTCGAGTCGAGTCGACGCTCAGTAGCTGCTCGAGTCGGTACTCAGAACTGCTCGAGTCGAGTCGAGTCGGAGCCCACTATATGCTCGAGTCGAGCCGAGTCGGCGCTCACTATGTGCTCGAGTCGAGCCGAGTCGTTGCTCAGAGAGACTTACACTGTTACTCGGTTACAGTGAGTCGAGCTCGAGCGACGACTCGACTCGAGCGTTAGACTCGCCGCTCGAGCCGAGCGGATTGACATAACCGTCAGAAAAGGAGTCAGTGGACGATGTCATAGTAATGCAAAGTTATCTTACCTCATAATTTATACACAGCTATCTCGGTCTTCTACTTGTTCAGTTATTAGAGAAAACTTAGAACAACAAATTATGTTGCCAAGAAGATCAATAAACTAACTTCACATCGACTATCATGCTTTCTACTATCATTATTTCTAAAGTTAGTAGGAAAGAAAAAACAAATAGTGAAACTAAATTAACATAAAAAAGTAATAAAAAACTTTTAAAGACATTCTTTTCTTAATCAATTGGTACTAAAAAGGAAAAAAAATGTTTATGCATGCCTAAAAAGAAAAGCATGAGCGCTATCATATACTGTCGCTTCATAAATTTCTGAAATAACGCGCTCCATTCTTTTCTTTTTAATTATGCATAAACATTTTTTTCTTTTTAGTACGAATTGATTAAGAAAAGAATGTCTTAATTTAATGTCTTAATAATTTAAAGTTTCCGTCAATCATGACAGCGTTGACTAATCTTCATGACATTAGAGATGTTAATTTCTTAGTCAAATTTTCTTCGGAATCAAATGCAATTTCTTTTCTGCAAAAATGTGGCCTTATCCCGAAAGCAGAAGACGTCAAGCACATGAAATGCATGAATGAAATTGAGGAAGGTAGAATTTGTGGATCAATCTTACAAATTAATCATAGTAATGAATATAAGTTAGGATTTGGCCTTAGATGCAGTGTGAAACGCAGTAAAAAGATCTGTAAATGCTCCGGATGTATCAAAGGCAAAAGGTGCAAATTCTGTTGCAGGAAAAGATACAGTTCACTACACAACACGTTTTTTGAAAGTGTAAAACTTACATTTGTACAAATCTTGCACTTCATTTTCCTTTGGGTTCAAACCCCGATGTTCACAAGAATAAAAATTAGCCAACAAACCCGTATCAGTCATAAATCTATTACTGAATGGACATCCAATCTCCGAGAAGTGTGTAGATTTGCAAATCAAAAGGAGAAACTGACAGGATCTATCGAAATTGATGAATGCCACCGGTTTACACGGAAGAATAATAAAGACCGAATTTTGAAAGGACAAGCGTTATGGGCAGTCGGAGGAGTTGAAAGACATTCTGGAAAATGCTTTATCAAATTAACCAGATCCCGAGATGCTAAAACTCTCGAGCAAATAATTCGTGAAAACGTTGAAGAAGGTTCAACTGTGTACACATATCACTGGCGCGGATATAACAACATAAAGGAAAACTGCAACTTGAAAGACCACTATATAGTCAATCATAAAGAAGCATTCGCGCGCGTAGTTTTGAAAATTGAAAGAGGAAAACCCACAACTATTATTGTTACAACAAATACCACCGAGCGAATGTGGAGAGAGTTTCGTCGGCACATGAAATGCGTGCGTGAGTATGTAAACAAGAAAGGTGAACACATCGAATTTGCTCCTTCTTATGCAGATCAATACGTGTATTTCAGAAATAATATAAAACCATTATCGTTAATGCGAAGTGGCTACGAGTATCCTGATATGGAAGCCCGCTTTCGAAAAATACTCGCTGACATCCGATCTGCATATCCTGGATTATTTGGACCTAAAATGTCGACAAAACCTGCAGGTGCAACACTTCAGGAAACTGATTGCACAGTAGTCGAAATCCCACGCCAACTGGATGACAGTGATCTGGAAATGGAAGATACGTTAGAAGATCATGACTTAACTGTACAAGAGGATAATGAAGAAGAGCAGCTACCTCCACCTCCTACAACTAATGTTCCTACACCACCACAGTCAGATGGGGAAGCCGAAATGTTCGGAAGACTGACAAAACGTGAAATTCTCAACTACTCAAACGATGTCTTGGAACACATTCGAAGAAATAGAATAACAGTTGAGTTTATGAATGGACTTATGCCTTCCTTGCTATTCATAGAACAGGTTTTGGTACACCTGCACGACAGGCAACAAATACAAGCCACCAAACGCCCACTCACAAATTACCGTCATCAGGATTTGGATTTTCTCTTTCCATCGTTTTCAATCGTTGAAACATCAAGTAATGGAAACTGCCTTTTAATGCCATAAACATTGCTTTGTTTGGGAATGAAGATTATGCCTATTTCTTTAGGCTTCTTACAATTAAAAAAAATGTGGGAGCAGAGGAATGAAATCTATGCAGCATTCCACCTGTTTGAAGATAATGATGAACAATTACTAAATCTAATTTGGAATACCTCTGAGAAGTGCACAGTAGAAAACAGTTTCTTCATTAGCCAAGACGGTTGGGGAAGAGCTACCCATTCTCAAATGATTGCCAACGCATTTGATCGTCCTGTCTGGGTCTTCCATCTGTATCCAAGTCTTGTACAAGAAATCTACAATGCGAAACAAGTGTCCGACAAAATTTCACACTTCAGGCCAATTCGCTTGAGCCAGCAATTAATGTACACGAACCAATCAGACTGCTATTAAGAAATAATCATTACGAATATATCCTGAAAAACCAAGTCGAGCCAGCTCTGTAGAACTTAATTGCAGAATGTACATACATATTACATCATCGAATATAGAAATGGGTATATAAAAATGTGATAATCATGTGATTAGATAAGAAAAATGAGGAAAAAGCAAAAAAAAAAATTAAAAAATTAAAAGATAAAAAAAATGTGTAAGGGAGAGAGTGAGAGTGTGAGTGGATGCTTCTAGTTTGCACCACGTCCTCGTCGTTAGAAGCGGAAACGGTTACACTCAGTGTAGCTGACTAAGAGTGCAAAAGGCATGGTTGAAAAAAAAATACTATTACTTTTACTCCCTCCTTGTGAGGCACCTCAGTCCTTACGGCGCCAAGGTACATTTTCCCTTAGTTTCGTTGCACTAATTTTCAAATTGTCCTGGTAACTAAGGGAAAATGTACCTTCATTTGTACCTTGTGTTCATTTATTAGTTTCCTTGAAACATGTGATGCGAAACTATAAAATTTATTTTACCTTTATCACGTTTATTCATGAAAAAAAAATAGTTTCTTCATGTCAAATTTCACAAAACGTAGAAATAAAACTATTGAAGTAGAATATCAATGACATGGTAGGTAAAGTGATATCCAACACATTGAATATGACATCGATATTTGGGAATCACACAGTGTGCTCCCTCTCTTCGATTTAAGGACTTGAACGTCAAAATTACCCATGTTCCCCCGGTGCAATTTCCAAAATTTTGGTAGCCGTCGTGTTTGTCTCGTCACACACTACAAGAATCAAGCAAAAAAAATTGGGGCCCAGTCTGCTCCCTCTCTTCGATTTCTCCTCTTGAATTACAAAATTACCCATGTTCAACAGGCGCAATTTCCAAAATTTTGGTACCGTCGTGTTTGTCTTGTCACACACTACAAGAATCAAGCAAAAAAATTGGGGCCCGGTCTGCTCCCTCTCTTTGATTTCAGGACTTGGACTACAAAATTACCAAACTTACCCATGTACCCCCGGTGTAATTTCCAAAATTTTGGTACCGTCGTGTTTGTCTCGTCACACACTATAAGAATCAAGCAAAATAATTGGGGTCCGGTCTGCTCCCTCTTTTCGATTTCTCGACTTGAACTACAAGATTACCCAAATTACCCATGTTCCCCCGGTGCAATTTCCAAAATTTTGGTACCGTCGTGCTTGTCTCGGCACACACTACAAGAATCAAGCAAAAAAAAAATGGGGCCCGGTTTGCTTCCCTCATATTTTTGCAATTTTAGACATCAGTAGTGGAGTAGCCACAACTGTGATTCATTCTGTGCTTTTCCGCATTTGGAAGATGTTCGTAAGAAAGTAGTATCCCAGAATTCCACTTTTGTAATATATCAAGCCTCAATTAAAAACAAACTCAGTTTTGCAAATTCTCTCTCCTCCCTTACCTGTTTTTTATTGTTATTTCTTTATTCTTAACAGACTATATAATATTACCCCATCTCGCAAGCTGTTGGGTACCAGACAGGCCTGATGTTAGAAGTTCGTTTCGGGGACCGGGGGTCCAGCGCCTTGAAGGGGGAGGGGGCGAGATATTTCTGGCTGTGAAATTAGCATAAAATACATACAATTTTGCCTACAATTATACTAATTTTACAAAAAAATCCTAATTCCGGAGGCGGGGGTCCGGGCCCCAGACTTCACCCTAAATACGTTCAACGCCAGGCCACTTGAATGATTAGAAACGCACCACCGTCTTCATCTGTATCGGATGATTCTGTACAGTAGCACTGATTTTCGCCTGAAGCAATTAGGTATACTTTGCTTCAATGGGAATACGTGGTATAAAATGCCCCCGGACCATTAACTCCGACACCTCTGGGCAAATCACTCCTATGTTAAACACGATAGTTTCAGTTAATTCAATTTCCAACACCGCATGGCCTGGCGACAGACTGCTATTGCATCAGAACTACAGAACCCAAATTTGTTCAACGCACATTCATTAGAGTCGCTAATGCACCAGTATAATAATTCTTTCTCTCTAAATTTGGAGCGTTTAAAAAACTTACAAGTAAAAATTATGTACTTAGCACACAACTAAGTATATCTTCACTTTCTCCACATCTCTTTTAGTGTCACCTTCGTCTTCCATATAATTACACCTTTACTCAGTCGTATTACTGTCACCACTTGATATTCCCTTCCGTGTTTTTAGGGGGTTGGCATTTCCCCCTACTGGGCTTAACACCCCCGCTTACTCTACATTAAAATATGTTTAAAACCAGTTGCCTATATAGCGCAGGTGATTTTGAAACGTATATAAGGGGCCATTATTAAAGTACACACGTATTATATAATTTTAACTCTTATTGTTTAATTGTCTACATTAGTGTACTCTTTTTATAACTAAGTATATTAGAATTGTAAATGGTTGTCTCACGACTAAGAAATATATTCTAATTCCTATTATTATTAACAATAATTTGTTTTTTCTTTCTTTATTAAAACCAGTTTTGCGTATGCGTCCGCGGCTGTTGGCATTTAGTTAATTTCTCTTCAGCATACGAGTATTGATAGTTCTAGAGGAAAATTCACTAATCAAATCGTATTTATTTGCATATTCCGTCATGTCCGCTCAAGCGAAAAAAAATAATTAAAACTCCAGCTTACAAAACAAATACTACGTATCCCTACTGTTGTCTTAAATACCCCCTCTTTGAATAAAACGTTTTGTGTATGTTTCAACATGCTACAATACGTGCTCAGGTCCTGGTATAAAGTTCCAACAGCTCATAGTTGCTTATGCTCTACATTCTCCGATGAAATAATATATGTAGGATCCATCTATGGTAGAATGATGTTACGAAGGGTTGAAAAATAATAGATAAATGATTGTTTAAAAATAGAGTACATAAATTAATGGTTTAATGCCACATCATGGTTAAATTATTAATAGAATTTAGAGATAGTATCTGCAGTTTATTTTTTGATTAGGGTTCTCATAACACGCATGTTTTTTTAACGGGACATTTTCCAAATTTCTACTATAACAAGTTGCGACATTCTTAAAAAACGGGAGATGTTAAAAATAGGAAAAAAATATTTCATATTGCGACCAGTTATAGATTCAAGGACCAACAATCTAATTCATATTGCGCTCTGAAATAAAATACTGCTATAAAACTACGTATTTTAGTAACTAATATAAATTGAATACTAAGAAATATATATTGGTGCTTCTTTGTGACTAGATTTTGTGTACAACTTCAACTCAGAAAATTCAGTAAATAGTGGCTACTTAAGCTCCCTTCACGAATGACATTAAAAATTAGAAGATTATTACATCCTACTCGAGCACCACATACCACAGTTTTACTGAATGTGGCTAGAAAACCAGCAGTTTAGCCCTACAGCAACCAAAAACACTGCGGATTCCACACTCTAGCAACCACCACTGTAGCGTAGTATGTACGTAACGGAATGGGAAATTGATAAAGTAAGATCTTGCCCAAAGATCTATATAACAGATGCAGCCCGTAATCTAGAAATTTCGAACTTTTCCGTCCACAATCTTGGTTCATGAGATTTTTGTTAAGTACCACACGACACAATAAGTTCTTGAATTTCCATTTTACGTAAGGTCTAATTTAGACATCTTTGGCTGAGGTGGTATAGGAGATTTGGTGAAGAAAGTGTGATGAAATGGGATAACACATAGAAAACCCAGTAACATGGTGTTTCCCCACATGAAAAGACCCGGACAATAAGTTCTTGTTACGTTATAAATGCCAGTGTGGTTAGATACGATATATATATAGAAATTATTTAAAAAGCGGTACATTTTGGGAAATATCGGAACAGTGGGACATCAAGAAAAGGAAATGTACCGGGAAACTAGACGAATACGAACCCTATGTTACATATAAACCATGCCCGATGAACTGTATCAATTAAACGTGAGACGACGAAACGTTACTTTGAATTTTCATTTCCATTTCATTAATTATAGAAAATGTCTTTGCTCTTGTTGGAAACAAAAATGTGCAAAGGAGGGAAAAGAACGTTGTTTACATTATATGTTTATACATGTTTACATTGTTAAACCAGACTTCATCATAAAAACCTTATTTACAAGTTGTTGAAACCTTTTTAAGATGTCACGTTAGATTCAGCTCTTTGTATCTCTTAATGAAAATGATAAAATTGACATGTAAGGTATTTGTGATATGCATATTACTACGATCAGCACTACAACTAGTATTCCAGAAATAGATTATTAGAAACAAAAATAGATTTCGCTAAAGGTAAAAAAAAAATCAATATATAAGTCTTGAATGTCCATCCCCGATTATAAACCAAATAAAGATTAAATTAGAAATTATTATTTCTCTGACTCGCACACCAGAGCTATAAATTAGCTATACTATTCCTAAGTTCAACTATTCTAACTACTACATTTAGTATATGAACTAATGCTATTTTAATTATTTATACTTGGAGATTACAATTGTAGTAAAACAAAAATCAATTCATAGTTTTTTAATCCATCTGGGCGAGGTGAGGTACAAGAAAGGACAAAGAGAAATTGATTTTAATTAAAAACACAAGAATAAATCTAAAAAAAAAAAATACTGCAAAATATCCCGGCGTAACTTTTGATCACATATTAACATTTAAAAACACATGCAGGACTTAAGACACGTTCATTACTAAAATATTTCTTCAGATCCTCACTGCCACTGAAAATAAAAATCCGATTATACCAGTCCATACTCAGATTGATGGTAATTTATGGTCATGAGCTGTTTCATTCAAACACTGAAACACAACTGATAGAAACATTTAAAGGTACTGGA
>JAGDQP010060426.1:0-12206 GCA_022664845.1 Lepisma saccharinum
CCATATGGTTAGTAACGGTTATAATTGTATGGAAGTAATCCAAAGAAGTAATTTATATTCAAGTTATTTAGCTCCTAGATTAGGAGCTGTTGAACTTGCACTTTTGCAGTCGCTCAATTATACAAAATTATACGGCACAGAAATGTATATGGATATTAACACTATGTTTTCCTCTCAATTGGACGTGCTGATCAAACTTGCAGTACTCACTAGTTACTTGACAATTTAACAAGTGATCGTAAACGTCTTTCAATTATAATTCTCCGTTCTAATGAGTATATTGTCAAACCATTAGTGTTACAACAGACGATGCTTCTTTTTAAAATTTATCTCGCTTCTCGCCAATCAATGAAAAGGAGGTTTCAACATCAATCCAGACGATCCTTCAATTATCAATTTTCGTCATTTTTGCAATGATCTTCCACTACATAGTAAGTCCTAGATTGACATTCAACAATTAACGTCAATAAATGCGAAATTATCCCAAGATTGCAATTTCACGTTTTACTGTGCATGAGCTACATAAGATACTAATCCCACCTGCGATTTCCCTATTTCGGATTTCTCTTTACACCCGTATACTCTCGCACGTTTCTACAAAACCCGTCTTCCTCCCTTGAGTACTTTTGTCACACTTTAACAACCTCTACCAAATCTTGTTCACGACCATCATTAACAACTCGCAGTCACCCAAATTCACACTACATGTTCTCTTTTTACAGTAGAGACAGTAAGCACAATTTCGGTAATTCAAGCCCTTCTCCAGGCAATTGACATCCAGGTATTTTAGTAGGCAATGGCGCCAAACACATAATTTTACAACATAAAGCTTTCTATAAAATTTCTAAAAATCTTCACCTCTATAAGCATACTTACTTACTCTATGGTTTACGGTACTTGGAAGTTCATTGCTTAGCAACATACGTTCGCTGTCGGGATCTATCCTGGGCAACATCAAGCCAGTTCTCATCACAAACACCTACTTCTAGAAGATTCCTTCTAATATTGTCCTCATAATGCCATATCGGTCTTCCCAATGGTCTTTTTCCTTCCGACTTTCCAACCATTATGCAATATAATCTTCGTTTTTTTTCTCACATCCGAGCTACATGGGCTGCCCATCTTAGTCATCGTGATTTCATTATTCTTACAACATTGGGGGGATCGTACATTCCCCGAAGTTCTTCACTATGTAGTCTCCTCCATTCTGCAGTCATCTCGTCCCGTTTCGACCCGTATATCTTTCTCAAAACTTTATTATCAAACACTCGTATTTTTTTTATCTGATAGGCTCGTACTCCAACTTTTGCGGGCCCGGGTTGCTCAGTTGGTAGAACACTTAAATCTGGTACTAGGGGTCGTCGGATCGATGCCTGCTTATGCCGTGTGGGCTTTAGGGTGGACAAAAACCGTGTCCATGTTTTTCCTTGGGGTTATCCAGTTTCCTCCCACTTTCTTCATTCCACCAATTCATCTCATCATCATCCATCCGGCCTGAGCCAAAGTTGCCTAAAGGCCTTAAAATTACATAAAGTTTAATTCAATTCGAACTTTAGCAATCGTAAAGTATTACCAGCCGATTGATCGCTCTGTATATTTTCCATTTCATTTTTTTATATTAATCGCGATGTTTGAAGTCTTCGGACTGAATAGAAACATGCGATGACCAATACTAATATCATTTTTATTTCTTCCGTGACCTCGTTTTTGCTTGTTATGTATGTACCAAATTGTTTAAATTTGTTTACTATCTCTATGACCTCATTCCTAATTCTTATGCATTTTTTCCTTCATTCCCTGTGTTTCGGCTTGTTATCATTAAATTTGTTTTATCTATGTTTACCTGTAGATGTATGTCTTTCACACTTCTACTAAGACATCGGTGTTACTTTGTAGTGCCTCTATGTCGTCGCCTATTAAATCAACGTACGCGAACAGTTGATTCAAGCCATTCAATGTAAGTCCCATTTTGTCCTCTTTTATTTTTTAAAATCGCATATTCTTACGCAACGTTAAACAGGAATGGCGACAAGGCATCACCTCGCTTCAATCCGTTGCCAAGCTTGAAAATACTTGACATATTATTATCTACCCGTGCTCTACTTATAGGGTCGCTGAGACATATTTTCACAAATTGAACTAGTTTCCTCGGAATTCGAAATTGTACCAGGATACGGTATATATTTTCCCTTTTAATAGAATCATAAGCATTCTTAAAATCAATGAATAGCTGGTGAACAGTCCCATTGTATTCAAATTTCTTCTCTAAGGTTTGTCACAAGGCAAAAATCTGGTCCAAGGTGGATCTATTTCCCCTAAATCCACATTGGTTATCTCCAATTATTTCATCTACGTATACACTTTGGTGAGTTAGCAGTATATTACTCAATACTTTGTAATATGTTGGGATTAAGGAAATTCCGCGGTAAATACTACAGTACGATTTCTCACCTTTTTTAAAAATCGTAACTATTATTGATATTTTACATTTCTTTAGAAGCTCTTCCTTTCTCCACATAGCTTTACTCAATTTATGCAGTTCCTTGAGTAGTGCCGTTCCTACTGTATTAATTAATTCGGCTGAAAAATTGTCTATTCCAGATGAATTGAAACTTTTAAATTTCTTTATCGACATTTCGATCTCGATCCCACTAGGTACGGGTGTCGACTTTTCTTAGGTATAGAATTCAATTTCCCCTGTTTGCTCCCCGTTGTGTACGTTAAGAAGTTTGTTGATATAGCTTTTTCACACACATCCATAATTTTAGTCAGATCCGCCTGGAGATCTCCGGGTTAATTTTTAATCATCCCTTACCTCGGTTGGTAACTCTTTTAAAACTATTTTACCCCTTTGTATAGATCTGTTTTTTTATTTGTCTTTCCGTTTTCCTCAATCTCCTGAATCTTCTACGTAACATATTCTCGCTTTTTGTTTATGAACCCGCTTGTGGCGTTGCGTTTCTGGATATTTGTATTTACCTCGCTTTTATTACTTAGCCATCGCTGCCTTGATTGTTTTCTTTCCTCATGAAGATTAAGGTAATCTTCATAAAACCAAGGCTTGCTTTTGTTATGTTTCTTCTTACCTACACGTTCCTGCGCTGCGCCCATCACTGTATCACGAATTGCTTCCCACGCCTTACATACATAATGTTGGGGTGTGTTTGGTTGCAAAGATATCGGAGGACCACTATTAAAATTTAATAGACTGTAGATCACATAAGAGATTCGCATCCACGGATACACGATTGCTTGATTAATGTGATTTAATAACAGAATTAAATATTACATAATAAAGAAAAATATATATGGACTAACACTTGTTAAGAATGATGTATAATAATGAAATTTGCGATCGATGAGAAATGATCGATTAAATATAATTGTTAGTTTTGTTGCTTGTTCGTAAGAGCACTGATTACACAAAATAACATTGTCTTTCTCCCGATTGAATCTTATATTGAACTGTATTAGTAGCACTCGAGTCAATGTGTGATCGCTATAATAATGTTCATCATATGATAAGAACGATGATTGCTAACATTGTTTATGTGTATGTCATAATATTACACAACTAACACCCGCGCACTGTGTCTCTGGTCACTCACTGCTGGACCTCACAGACCCTTCTCGCTCTACATTCGGAAGACTTCTTTTGTTTTCCTCTCCCTCCCCACGGGAGTCCTTCTTGGGATGAAAGACCAAAAATCTCTCACTATTTGAGAAAAAGCATTTCAATGCCATCTGTGGGCAAAGAAAAAACAAAACTCTTTTGTGAGAAAACTCGCAACACATAATTTTCACTGTTACTTTAATCTATATTACTACTCAAGTCTGTTAAGATTTCGAACCTATTTGAGATGTCGAGTTGGTAGTCTGCTTTTACGGTTGAGTTATCTAATCGTTTAATTTCGAATTTCAGTTTTTTTCGTCTTTGCTTTCTCCGTTCGCGAAGCATAAATTTTATCTCACTTTTGTGATCACTTACTGATAGTCGTTGTCACCCTCCGCTGTTCTGTAAGACCTAACATCCATTATATTGGTGTGTCTTATTCTGCCAACTAATACGTGATCGATCTGGTTGAGCGTTTTGTCAACCGGATATACCCATGTGTATTTGTGTATGTCTTGGTGCAAGAAGTATGTCCTCTTTACTAGTAGGTTTTTCGAGCGTGAAAGTCGTCAGTCTTTCTCCATTGTTGTTGGTTTCTCGTGAGCATTGAAATCACCCAACAGAATTTTCGTATTATATTTCGGTAATAGGTCAAACAACCTTTCGAACATCTCGTAAAATGTATATTTGTCGTTATCATTAAACACCTCGGTTGGAGTATAGACATTTTTTAAAACCGTGTTGCACCATTGGGTAGGTATCGTAACGTACGATAACCTTTCGTTGACGAACTCTATATTGTGAACCACCAGATGGATATTGTTCTTATTGTGGAATCCTGTTCCGACATCGTGAGACTGTGTTCCCTTCGGACTTCGTGGTTCGATAATATGTCAGCTCGTACTTCTCGGCCTCGCGTACCGCCACCTGAAAATATCCAATTTTATATAACGATTGTACGTTCCACGTTCGTATTCTAAGATTTTTCTTAATCCTGTTCTTGGAGCCCCTTGAAGCAGTCCCAGCTCGGAGATTCGAATGAGGAACTAGTTTACTTCCGGAATATTAACCCAGGAGAGTCAATGAACCATCTATTACTATTTCTTGACATGCTTTAGTGGTGTAGAGTTGTCAGCTCTACGACCTCGCAGTAAAGGCAGACATTCAAAATGCCGTCCTCTGTCCATCTCTGAACCTTGCCGATGTCATTCATATTCAGCTTCAAAGTGGTAATGGTGATGTTGCTTTCCCTCACCATGATATTTTTGTTAAGGGTTATATATCCCTAGGCTCTGTAGATCCCTCTACTAACTACAAAGCAGCAGTACTGGTTTTGGTCCACCTCGGAATATTTCCAGTACCCACCATATTTGGTCGGCATTCCCCTATCCGCCACCTGATAAGGCGCCTGATGGAAGACCAGTAACTCCAACCATCTCAATTCTATAAGCGGCTACCAAAAATAAACAAAAAAATGAAGGTTTTTGCTCAAATAAATATGACGTGATCATATTCATACAAGTAAACATTTTAATTAGACGTGAAATAATATATTGGATACGTTGTTTGTGAGCGTGACCCATCTTTTTAACATATTAATTGTTTTCGTTTCCACATGTTGTTTATGTTTAATTATATTTGCTTAAGAAACATGTAACTCCATTCATGCTCATTAATTAAGATCCACTCAATCGTACGTATCCTATGTTCCTGAAGTTAGTAGCTGTATCTGCTGACACAATGTAGGATCATAACACATAGGTGACAGAATATACATGAAATGGCAATTAAGGTGTGTGCATACAAATGTGGTAACACGCTTGTTGGCCATAAAGCCCCTACAGATGGTCTCTATAGGGCACAATACACAGTATGATCGCCATGCACAATGTACCGCATGCTGGTTACAAGAATATCCATGAAAGGGTTCCCGTCCTGCAGCATGGATTCTTGAAGATCTTAAAAAGACATTGGAATGTAACTTGTTTTGCGGCCGCGTTCCTTTTTCCATACACACAGATTTTAAACAATCTAAGATGAGCTATCCTGTAACTCACTGTCAACATGATTCATTTTACGGTTCTTCGGATATACAGTCCCTTTTCCTTAAGATACCTATACACAATATGCTTCAATACATGATATCGGTGGATGCTGTAAGACAGTGATTCCCAACCGGGATTCTGTTGAACCACAGAGTTTCTCGACGCAGTGTTAGGGGTCCCGTGAAAGTCAGTATTATTGTATTCAGAACATACGAATTGAAATTTGGTTCAACTACTCTGCAATACTATTTTGTATTTAGCTCTAGACTAGATTAAAATATGATGTGTCAAACATCTGGGGTTCCCTAAAGTCTAACTAAATGTTTCTCAAGTTGCCGAGAGGGAAAGGTTTGGGAAACACTCTTTTAAGGACTTTAACAAACTCCCCTCGTGTACTGGAGTAGAGAACTGAACTGTAGGCAATAGAAAAAATTTACAGCGTCACATCTGATACACAGACTAATGGCACAAGCACTCTACCCCCATTATGTTCATAACAAGAAAATTGTATCCGGTGGAACACTAAAATTAGCATGAAACTTCCTTAGTGCATTGATGATGTGTTAAATGAACACCCCTGTAGTACTACGTTTCGGCGTTTCGTGGAACACGACTTACAGGACATCAAAGTTTCGTTATTTTGTTCTAAACGCCAAAAGGTTAGACAACAGTTCAAGCGTTGAAATTATGCATTTCCATTCATTTTTATATAAAATATTGAGCTGAAGATAATTGAAATATTAGAATAAAGTTATTGATGAATTTGACTTGTTAATTAATTACTCTGATCCCTACCAAATTAGAATATTAAATAAATACAGGCTGGCCTAAAGAAAACTTCCCATCCAGTTAATTTCATAACCAGTTGATTTCTAGAAGGAATCCCTAAATATTCCCCTTTTAATTTAAGGGAGATCGTGTCATCGTGGTCAAGCATTGCATGCTGTCTCAATTTATTGTGGCCTAGGGAAGAAAAGTGAAATTTTCTTAAATGACTACAGGGGCCAAATGACACATCATATCAACGGTCTTTAGGTTCTATTTACAAAAGCATGTGATCATTTACGGATTTCTTTGAAAACTTGACGGGAAATTGCATTTGAAATTCTCAAATACTATAAAGTGAAACTTGCTAGGTAAGGTAATATTTTACACTATTTAATATTGTGGGTTTTTTAACTGCCATCCTTAGTAGAAAAGAACACCTGGAAATATCACTATGATAAATTTAAACGTGCTATCTTATGTTTTGTGAGCCAATAGCACCCAACCCTGTGATGAATATATTAATGCTGCCAATTTCAGTTCAGCATTCCGCATTGGGATGAAGGAGCACGTAGATTCAAACCCCGCTGCCAAATATGGTGACTGCAAATGCCCAAAGTTTCTATCAATTTCACTAGTCGCATGTTGAGTGGGTTTCATAGCTAAAGCCCTACCCGCTAAGTTCCAGTCAGACACGATGTTAAAACTTACAATTTAACTCAAGTTTAACATTTTAATGTTTAGTTAACTACTAGTATTGATTGTATGTTCTTGTAGAAGTATAGTAACAGTGTTGAATTGAACCTTTCTCACCCCTTGCCCACAAATAATATGACATTCTCTTTCCTTCTATTTATGAGTTACACACTTTACGATTCTGGAATTAGAATAGTAAGAGTAATGTAATAATCATCTGAATCTTCTCTGATCATATTGCCACTTCTTCATTTTTGAGATTGACTCTTGATTTTAGAGATTGACAATAATACTAATAATGTTCGTCCCGGTAGGGTTCTCGAAATCCGACGTTGATGAAGTATTGTGATGTCAATTGTCAAGTTTCTTAAATTAAAATAAAAATCAGACTCTGGTCTCGAAAGACATACGTGAAAGCCCCTTTGTATGGAAGCGTCTGGCAGCTCGATACCTCAATATGGCTTATTGAACAATGGGATTTATTGATTTATTTATTGTAATCTACGTAAATGAGTTTGAAGGCTTTAATAAATTGTAGCTTATTTACGAAAAATTAATGAAAGTTTTGAATTGTTTACATTATTGTTACCCTAGAGTTATGTTTTTATAGCTTGGCAAATTTGCCTGTTATAGATCCTTGAATAAATAATTATCGCTATATATAGTTTCTTTCTGCTTTCCTTTCCAATAATTTTGTCAACCTTTTCCATTTCCATGAGGTTATTTTGTTTCCATAGGTTTTGGTCTGTCTTTCTAGTTTCAATATCTCTCTACCCCTCTCTCTTTTTCTTTCCTTATTTATTTCTATTTCCTGATGTTTGTGTTCATATATTGGTTTGTGGGAATCAAATATTTATTTCTGCTTCCCACCTCTTTTATTAAACATTTTATTTATTTCTATTTGTAATTCTCTTTTCATCTTATACGGATGAAAATATAACAAAAAAGCTTCTTTTCTCCCACTTCACGTAAGCTCGCAAGTCAAAGTTTTGTCGCCATTGTTAGTTTTTCCCCTCTCCTGTTTAAAAATGTTTGTCGTCCGTTTTCTCTATCGGCACACTGTTTGTATTGTTCTTTACTTCTGACGACAACGCATTGCAAGGTCTCCTACTTATTCGTATCATGTTACGAAACTACACGTGTGGGTGTACACGTAAACACAAGCTGCTTTCCACGTACTTTTCTTTACGTTTACAGTGTCATGGTAACTATAAATGAACTCTTTGTAAAATACAGTTATATAGAGAGACGTGCTCTCTCACAAACACACTAAAAATCAGCTTTTTTGCTACTTGTAATATGTTACTGCGTTCCGGTATCAAGTACCTCTTGTGAGTTTATCTAATTTTATCCACTTTCTGAGTCAAAGATAAGAATTTAGAAAATATAGAAAGACAATAGAACTAGTTTATTTCCCCACACACCAACGGGTGAGCAAATCATTTGGGAGTAAATAAAATATGTTGGAAACAGTAATGTGGAGTGTCACCAATCAGCTTTGTTACGGGTGTGTTACAGTCCCGACGACTGTTGCCAACATATTTTATTCTTCTTACACCAACGGGAGGGCAAATCAGTTCGCGGCGTCTTACCTAAGATAACCGTTGTTAGTGAATTGATAGTCAGGCCAAAATTGACCACTTGGATAGTCAACCAGTCGAAGAACATTGTAGTGTGGGTTGCCGCGTGCTTTGCTTTTAGAATTTCCATTATTCTTGGAATCCAACGGATAATTAGATAGACGTTTATCTCTGAACATAATAATTTAAAATCAGAGTGATATGATAACTATCCAGCCCGATCCAGTGTCTGTTCATATGCGGAAAATCACTCTAATCGGTCTAGTAGTTTTTGAGTGATGCTGACACACACATAGTCACTTTCTATTTTATATATAGAGGTTTGAGCTGTGGAAGAAAGTAGACGAATACGGAAAAAAAATGTATGGACACTTGGAATTCAAGACGATACAACAAAACTCATAAATTGTTCCGTTTCACACGTAGTTTGTGTTGTGTAAGGAAACACATTTGAGAAACAATGTTTCGTATAATTTGAGCAGTGTTTTGATTAACGGATCCTATTACAATAATACGTCTAATATTACAAATATTAAGTTTGTCCTCTCTACTATGTGATATCATTTTGAGTCCTGAAATAAAATTAACGTCGTAAACGGTGGCACTCACTATTGATGCTTGTTGGAACCTTTTCAAATAGTTAGCGGCAGATATACAAACAATTATTAGTTCTTATTAAAGCAAAGGAAGTATATTGCTTATTACAAAAACAAAATAAAATAGGAGTTAACGGGTAAACTCGGGTGGAAAATTTAGAATTAGGGAAAGTGAAATGACTGATTAAAATACAAAATGTTTGATTGAACAATTGGATTTTTTCTCTCGAGTAGATCCTAGAATCGCTTACATTTGTTACGGATACAGGGAAACCATTATGGATACTTCTGTTAAGACTAATGATCGATAAAATTAAGAAATGAAATGTCTGAAAATATACTTTCCCTAGTCATATACACCATTCAATGACGTACGACATCATTCAATGTTCCTTATCTTGTAGGCCCTGACCTTTAACGTTTAAAATCATATCGTAAGATCATATCATAACAGGAGATAGCTTAACATAAAAAACGAAAACAAATGCGACTCCCACACAGCCACGTATCCCTTTGTTGATCTCAAGCCATCCAAGAGCCTTGGGGGCTTCCAACTTTTCTTTTGGTTTGACATATATATATATATATATATAAAAATATATATAAATATATATATATATATATATATATATCATTACACCTAGAATTATACTAATTTTATACAAATAGTCCAATATCGATGAGTTGGGGCTGTAGCGGTTTGTAGCTAATTTTCGTTTCTTCTTTTTTTGTCACTAGATTGTTTCAGTTCAACCGCAGACAAATGCTTTCTATTCTTCTTTCGGGGGTGAGGAATAAAGCAAACCAAATCATAGATATAATATAAACTAATAACAATAATAAACTAACTATCTCAGCCGAGAAGCCTAAGTATGTTTTATTTAAAGGCAATCACTATACTTCAACAGGGGGACGATAGCAAAAATCAATGAAAAGACAATAAAAAGAGAAAGAAGGTTCAACTACCATGGGGTTATTTTGGATGAGAAGCTAAATTTTAGAACCCATGTTACGATAGTAAAGAATCAAGAAGTTCAATATAAAATAGTCAACATAGCAACCAAGGATTATAGATTACATCTGAGGATAGTAGGGATGTACCATGATGTCATAATCCGGTCTGTAGTTGGTTACGCCGCCAGCGCCTGGAACCACCGGATGGATGATGTACGTGAGCAGCAAATTATCAATAGATCTCAACGGCAAATACTACTGAGACTCACAGGAGCCTCCAGAAAACTGTGGTGGAAGCACTCCAGTTAACGAACGCGACGATGCCCATGCATCTACAGGTAAAAAGGATGCAGGCAGCGTACTGGCTCAGGAAAGGACGAGAAGACAAGGTACAAGAAATTCTCCATTAACCAGCTGAAAGTAGAGGCAATATAGAAGATATCCTGACCAGTGCGTAAAAATCTTCTGGGAAAAGTCATCCAAGGCAAGAAGAGTTTACAACACATTCCCGGACGTGGCTCAAAGGACTAAAATTCAACTGGAAATCGAAGGAGGGTTGCTCCACTTCGTTACCAGTCATGGTCCTCACCAGAAAAAAATCAAAGATCTAGAATTAGTGGAAGATAATATATGCCACGTCTGCGGTGTAGTTACGTTCCCGAACCACGTTGTTTCTAGATGCCAAGCAACTGAAGATCTAGTCACAGAACAAAGAGTCCTCTTGGGAGAAACACCCGTCACGGAGGTTCTGAGAACTCCAGAGCTGGTGGCGGGCCTCCGAGAGACGGCAGAGAAAGTTTCATCATTCTACAAAAGAAGATTTTTGACAAAGGGGGCGCGTCCTATGTTGGGGCAAGAGTAAGAAAGACTCTACAAGTATGAAAGTATATGAGCGACCACCGGACAAAACAGTGCACTGTTTATGTGCGCGAGACGGATCTCCCGCGTCGACTGCGGCATCCGCGAATTATTTACATTAATGACAACAGAAACATACTGTAAAGTATAGACCGTAAATGCAGAAATGTCTATCCAATCTTAACAAAGTGAGAAAATAAAAATATAAAAACAGTGTAGAAATTAGAAACAAGCTTAACAATATACTAGAATATTAGTGTACCGCTGCTGAAACTCCAGCAGTATAGAGTGCCTTGCATGGAACTCCAACAAGAGACTCTCAAAGTGTTAAAGTGCGTGTGAGTGGTGATGGGAACCGGGATTAATGTTAGTAAACATAGTGGAAACAAATCATCATCAGACAAAGTGACCGAAGATTGCGGAAATAGAAACTACTGGTCGAAGATGTGCACTGCATGAATGTGGATGATCATCTAGAGGAAGAAGAGAAGAAAGAAAAATTCATGCAGAACAGTGCATGCATCCACGGTCGACTAGCAACAATTGTACCAGCTTCACTTTTCCCTCTTCCGGATAGAAGACAGCATGAAGAACAGCATAGTAGAAGACGGGATGGCTATCCCAGTGATGGGACAACAACAACAACAAAGAAGAAAGAAGATACTAACCAACGAAATCAGCAATTGATCTTATTAGTCTCGTTACTGGGTGTCGCTGATAAGAAGAAGAAGCCATTCTCAAGCGTATCTGTTGTGTCGTTCTGTATTGTCCTCTGTGTATTGTATGTTTTTCCTAAAAAAAAACAATAAAGCAAATAATAGTTACGGAACCCTCCCAAGCAAATATTCCAACAATCCAGAAACAGAGACCAGGAAAACTTTCTGGACACCTGGTCAAAAAGTCCGTCCCGCAACACCAGCTGTCTCGAACAGCTGGAACACAGGCATTTCTTGAAATGCCGGAACTCCGGAAATCCAACAATCTCTAGGGACAAGCCTGCCCCAGGCTGAATAGTACTAACGAGGGAACTTATCAGTCAATATTAACTTCCCAACTTATCAGTCAATATTAACATGAAATATTTTTATTGTCTTTATTC
>JAGDQP010060428.1:0-12206 GCA_022664845.1 Lepisma saccharinum
ATTGCAATGGTAATCTCGTAGTTCAATAGAGCTGCTAGTTTGTATATATGACTTGTCTATAGAATGTCTTGGGTTGGTGCGAATGATGTGTTGCCACAGGTGCGTCTTTTCCAAAGGTAAAAAAATTGAAAACTACGTTGCCTGGTTAACCAAAGTAGTCACCGTCTGCAGCCACACCCCACTTGCCATCGATAAGCCAACGATTAGATTCCGTGGCGAAAGAAGTTTGAGAGTCTTCAATGCGAAGATATGCTTAACTGCATGGTGCACCGTCCGATCATCAGGGAAGGTCTTCCCTGTCAAGAAGTGATCGAGATGCCGGAAGAGACAGATGGTAGTGGGATAGAGATCGCGAGAATACGGCGGGCAAGGAAGGGTTTCATACAGGAGCGTATGCTGTGGGTAATCGAAGCTACCACCGAAGCGTCAGCTTGTGAACAATTGTAAGCTGCACGAGTATTATTAATGGACATGAAAGTGAGGTAGTCCGTACAGAAAATATTTGCAAAATGATTTTTTTTAAGATATATTTTCCAACACCACCAAAGCTTCGATTCGTCTTAGCGCAGTATGGGACAGAAAGCTGCATGCTATAACACAAGCATAGTTGCGCGTGGGATGGGAGGGACGCTTTCGGATAAAATGCCA
Source organism: Lepisma saccharinum (assembly GCA_022664845.1). Taxonomy (NCBI): domain Eukaryota; kingdom Metazoa; phylum Arthropoda; class Insecta; order Zygentoma; family Lepismatidae; genus Lepisma; species Lepisma saccharinum. The sequence goes on from JAGDQP010060428.1 coordinate 649, forward strand.
CCAGGGCTTCCTTTCTTGAAATCGCTGACTGCGTTGCCTGCCTGTTTATGGAGTATAGTCACGGCGAGTGCAACTGACGAGCGAACCGAATACGCTGTTAAAGTCGTCTGCTTCTGAGAATTGTGGGGGCCGCCATATTGGCTTTAAACAAACGGTTGCCTAGGAAACTTGCTATTTGATTTCTATAGGATTTTGAGAGAGGATTCAAAAGTAGGTTTGTGCTCTGTAATTAGAAACATTTTAAATGATATGTGTTAATATTTAGTTACTCCAAAGTTCAGTTGATAATAAAAGTATAAAATACTTACAGATCTAATGAAATATTAAAAGAAATATCGTATTTAATCTGACAACCCATCTGTTGCATTATAGCAATTGCGTTATCATGAGGCGTTGTTAAATGTTTTGCAAAGATAAAAGTAATATTGTCAAAGTCACTGTGTAGTGAAGCATTATCTTCACTAAATGGAGTAAAAGATAAATTGCTATGTCCGAATTTGCGATGAAATAACTGAATGAAACGTACAAAGACGTATTTAGGAGTGAGTCCGAGGTACCGACCCCTTCCAAATTCAGAGTTTTGGGTAGAATGAATATAATTTTAGGTGTAATTATGTAAATTTAATATACATTTCATGCCCAGACACACCTTTAACACTCCCCCACCCCACCCGAAAACCCGCGGAACCTTCTGAAACCATCTTCTGGATAACTATCTGCCCAAACACATATATTACCTTGGTACACGCGAACATTTACAGGTACGATCCACTTTCATGAACTTACCAGCAGATGAATCGCCTACATTATAATCATTGACTACAAGGACTAAGCATTGTTTTTCATTATTTCATGTATAGACGACATGCTCTTTTTTTATTTTAGTTTAAAACTCTGTAAATTAGCCGATCACTTTTGTTACGCCCATGCAATGTTCTAGAACACTGTTTCCAGTGTTTTGAAATAAACCATAATATAGATCAAGCATGGCCAACACAAACGCCCTGGGCGGCACGCGACCCGTCATGTAATTTGTGAGGCCCGCAATAAGATAAAAACCACAGAAAATTTTATAATATATGTAATCAAATTTGCTTTAAAAGCTTATAATTACAATCAAGTATTTGAATTTAAATATATTTATGGCTTCCAAGCATTTAAGACTTAGGGTAAAAGAATTTCCAGAAGGAGTTATCCAGGGCCTAAGTTGAAGGTACCCACCCGGCAATTGCCTGGTGTGGCTGAGGACAAACCCTGGAAAAAACCTCAGTCAGGATAGTTGGCCTCTGGGATCACAATCAAATATTCTACGAATATATTGTTATTCCAATAGTAAAATTATTTTACAAAGATAGCAATTACATACATCTATTACCTTGAAAAACTGCAGAGTTTTTTACTCAAGTTCTGTCTAAAAGTGTGTGGCCCGTAATCATCATATAATGGTCCTCGTAAAGAAAGAAGTTGGCCACGCCTGATACAGGTCTTCCTAACTTGAGAATAGAAAAGTAATTTCAAATCAAACATAGTTTTCTTTCGGTAACATAATTATCGGCATCGAATTCAGAGAAGTTTGAAGTATTATTAGCTATTGCAAATGCTCATATTGTGCCACGTGTATTCTAATATACAGCTTTATCGTAACTAACACTGTTACATAAGTCACAGAATTCGGTATAGTTTATTTCAATACATGGAATCTTCCCTTGTAGTTATTTTCTAGATTCTATACAAAGTAGTTACGCACCCCTTGTAGATAAATATATGATACATCTATTTTAACACTATGGCTTTTGCCTGATATTTGTCGTTCCATTAGAATTTTGAGGATTATCCATTGCAGTCTTTATCTCAGTTATTTAATCCGAGAGATGATAATTCATGTTCTAAATGAGTAAAGTATCTACCACCAAAGTATCAACACTATCTATCGATTAAGAATCTGTTGTAAAAAATATAAACAATTACTGAAAATGCCTTAGTGAAACATTAATTAGGCATGCATCTAGAATTCATACAAACTGTGCCATCCAGTTGATCCTAAAGAGGCTGAAAACAACAAACAATTGTTGCATGCCCCCTTGAATGCAATTAACATATTCAAATATAAATATACACAGTCATTTAATGCTGTTACTAGAAACTAAATATTAACGAAGAGAGAGTTTCTGAAACAAAATACAATTTCCCAATCTAAAACAAAATGGATTGTAAATAGACTGCACATCTTCGTCCATAACAGTAATGTCTTCTTTCCTCTGGAAATCTGAAGAATTTACAAGTTTGACATAAAGCATAGTACCTGCAGCTAAACGCAAAGCATGTAGTCATATTGTAAGGTATAATATAACTATTAAATGTTAAAAATATGTTACGAAAACCGTTTTGTCTTTTTCGTCCATACTAAACGCGTATGCTACTCCGTGTGTATAAAGCTAGTCGTTCTGGTTGCTAGGATACCGAGCGGCAATGACGTCAACTTTAACAGCGTATAAAGGGCATTTAAATTTTGTCCTCTACTCCATGCTAGTACAATACGTGGCAAGAGAAATGAAAAATACAGGGATGGAAATTGCAATGTAATTACCGTATTGGTACGGTAATGTTATCACCTGTATGGTGCAAACTTCATTACCGTTCGAAAATAGTTATTATTATTATTATTATTATTATTATTAAATTCGCCTTAGTAATTTGTCCGTTTTCTTGGTAGAGAAGGAGGTGCCTATTTCGATGAGGAATAATGTGAAGAGGTTTTTATTTACCAACTTGGTGGCCTGAGCTCCGGTTGCCAAAAGACCATAAATTCAACGCAGTTAAATTCAACTGACCAGCTTGTTAGGAAGTTCACAAACAAGGAAATACAAATGGATTTCATGTACAGATAATTATCCCGTCTTCACAGGTAAATGCAACTTTCTTTCTTTCACCTTAATAATTCATACATTTATAGGATGAGTGTTTTATTGATTCTTGAAATCGTTCAGTTCACTTGATAATTTTCTTTTACCTGTGAATATTCAGTGTGTATAGGGCCTATTCTGTTAATATATTCTCCCGCCTCAATGATCCAAGATCCCTTCGGGAGGCGAAGCGAGGCATCGCTACAGGCAGGCATTTTATTAAAATGAGGCTTTATACACTTTCGTGCATTACAAAAGAATGATATTATTCCTTAATCACAAATACCTTTTGTGAGGTGAAATTACAAAGTACATAATCACAAATACCTTGTGTTGGGTGTGCTATGGTTGTTTTTGGATAGCACACCTACCGGAAACTGGGAGGTCCAGGTTCGACTCCCGGCAACGGCAGTGTGAATTTCAACTTCACCTTATGTAAGGTATTTATGATTAAGGAATAATATCAGACCTGCTATTACTATCACAGTGTAACCGGTTTTCAATTCTTTTCCTTTAAACGAAACTGTACCAAGTATGAATTAAGTTACTTTATAAGAATTAGCTAATACTATGCGGTGTTTCCCTGTGAATGAGTGGTAACGCTCTCTGCCTTGTAATCAAGGGTCTCAGATTCGATTCCCGGCGAGGACACAAGTGATTCGAAGTACACGTTAAACTTTAGGACGACATCTTCATACATCCTTAGAAAGACATCTCCATCCAATGGAATGCAATGACAAACTACCATCGATTCACCTTGCACAGGGACCTTCAGTTCAGGACTTGCCTTCGGGGAGAACACATGTCATCATCACAAATACTATGGGTGAACTCCGTACACTTCACGTAAATCTTATTAATTTAAGTAGTGGTAGTTCAAGCTGTGAATCCAGAATACGCCACTGGTTTCACATTGCAACTCATGGAGAGTCTGCGCCGTTCTTTGCGCGACGCGACGTGTGGGCGGGGATTGTCATGCAACATGAGGACATCATGTTTGTTAACCATTGCTGGATGCTTGCGGACAGGTTTGCGGTCCATTTCATGGACTTTATTTAGTATTGTAACGATCTGAAGTGATGATTTCACCTCCCCTGAGAAAGACAATGGATCACTCCCACCATAGACCACCATACCAGCAACAACACCTTCCGTAGGTGACGAGGTGGTTTAGGACACCGTCCTGGACGTTGATCACGATCAAATTATTGTCCTGACTGTTTACGATTGTCATAGCAAATCCATTTTTCTTCTGAAGTGACAATCCGATGCAGAAAACCTTCCGGCTTATTCCTTACATTCGAGAACTGAACACCTCCAGACAGCGATTCTTGTTGGGCGGTGTCAACTCATGTGACACCCATGAGTCCAACTTTTTCACCTTACCGATCGCACGAAACCGTCGACTGGCAGTGGTATGGTGTATGCCTAATTCGTCTGCAATGGCACGAGTACTTGTCCGAGGGTCCGCTCCGCTTCCACAGTGTTCCTGAGCAGCTCATCCGAACATGATGTTCGTCGGTGCTCACGGGGCTCATTTTACAATGTTGTGTCACCGGAAAGAAATTTAACAAACGAACGGAGAACGGTGCGTTCATTTGCCGTTCCAGTCCCAAATGCTTAATTTTCTTTTGCGGCTTACTGTGCAAAATTTCCCCAATTTGAGTTAATACAGAAAAATCACTCACAATTGTGTGTTCTTTATGGTACACTTTCATACGATCCTGTTTGCTGGACGTATTCAGAGTTTGTGACGTTAGACGCGTGACCTAAGTCCACCCCTGTGTTATGTTACTGAGGTGCGTTTTCCATCAGGCGTCAAAGCGATTATTTCATTCGCACCAAGCCAATAGATTAGAGCAGCAAAATTTCAGCGTAGGTTTCTATCTGAATACATTGATGGTTTCTTGTAAGGATGGAACCTACCGTTGTAGATAAAGTGGGTTCAGAACCACTCAGTTCAATAGATTGTCATGGGAATTGTATCAGAGAAAGCAAGTATGTTAACGTCTCGGACAACCGGGGATATGCTTTAGCAAAGAGTGGAGCAATTGTGTGCTGCAGTGTTGGGAGACGGTACAGCTCTCCAATTGTCCATTCTGGAACTAAAGTGAAGGAAAAGTTATTCGTGTTGATTGATCGATAAAACATACTCTTTTTGTACACCTCGCACCAATATTCTAGACTCGATGTTAGGACCATGCTGTTGAAAAGGGCAGTTAATTTGTGTATAGACCTTTCTATAGGACGTAGATTCTCGTAGTGAAATCTGATTGTTGACCTAACTCATTAACCGTTTCCTTCTAAGCACAAAGTGATACTGCTTGTAGGTAAACATTCCTTGAAATTGAATTATCACTGTTTAAACTGAGGTTTCTTTTTGCTCTATTAAATTTTTTATATGAGATCAAGACACCAATACTCTCTGTGTTGTTTAGTCTTCTCATGTTTCGGGTTACAGATAAAACTTACCTCTTAAAAATTCAATTTGCCTGAAATTAGCTTAAGGATGTTTAGCAATGTGTCCGTTTACCTATTCAATGTGTAACATATGTTCTGTTTCATCAATAAGAAACATATGGCCATTTTTGAACCTATATCCTTTCTCCTTCAAAACAAGTTCTTATATCACCATGTAACTTTTGTTAACTAGTGATATCTCAAATCAGAAGTATCCTATACAAGTTTTTCTGCACATTTTTTTGTTGCTGTTGTTTATTACTTACAATGAACTTCGCGCAAGTTCCCCTTGAATTTCTAGAAAAGTTACAGTGTATTCGAAAGGTATCGTGCTACAAACGGCAAAAATACACAAATTAGCTGTTATTGCCAAGGACGTCAGGAGTTACGGATCTTGAACATTTTGCAGACGGCGTCTGTGTGATTCTCCGCCGATGAAATTTTTTTATAGTATTTATTATATTTAAGGCCATTTTAGTAACTACTGACTTCTCGTTACGATAAATTAGTGCAATCAATACTTTTAGAATCCTCAAATATCAATGAACCAGGCGGGATTCGAACCCGCAACCTCGTGAAAGGTGGCCCAGAACCTTACTTCACGCGCCTATCGAGGTCGGTATCGCGCTGATATTTTGCTAATGGCGGTATCTCTGGTTATAGTTGAGGCATCCAGTGAGAGAGGGAGCTAAGCAAAAAGTCATTTAAGTCGTGATTACTATGTACTTTCATTCGCATGACTTCTGTCTGCAACTTTATTATCACTATGTTGTCAGAGGGACAGTGAAGGCTCCTTGATACCTCATGTTGTTCCTCTGCAGTTCCTTATGTTGTTGACGATGGAAACTGATTAGTTTCTATTTGCCATTTGTAGTACAATACCTTTCAAATACACCGCAACATTTCTGGAAGACCTGTGCAACGTTGAAATGTTCGGCGAGTTCAAAGAAAGTAATTTCTGTGAATGGTGGTAAAATATTATGAGGATGAACATGCACGCGAGGTATAAAATGTTGGAAATAAAGTTGCTCGTCAAAGTATGCGCACCTCATGAATCCCTGCTTGAGACACCTTGCAGCCTCACACTCCTTATGGACAAAAAAAATCGAACAATTTTCGTCTTGGGAACACCCAATAGCAGGACATGCTGTGAACATCCATATTGCTTCTTTGGGACTTCCATTTCTGTTTGTCCATTGGATGTTCATCTCATGTCCAGTATATCCACAGACATAAAAATGACGTACCTGTACAAGATGTGGACGTCCAATAGATGTCCTGTGCTGTTAGGTATGAGGAAAATAACAAACAATTCCTTGTTTTTTAAATCAGGAAATTGGACTTTGCCGCCACCCCTCTTCTATTTATCGGGTGTTGCCACAGCTTTATATTCTTTTTCCTTTGACTATTAGAAACAAAATGAGCCTTCCTTCATTGTTTTGATACAATTATAAAAAGAGATACATTCATTCACAGAACGTCAGCGCACAGTCAACCTCGATATGCATGTGAAGTAAGGCTCGGACCCACAATTCACGAGGTTGCGGGTCATGGATATTTGTGGATTCTGCCTGGCACATGGATATTTGTGGATTGTAAATGCATTGTGCTCATGTGTCGTGACAAGAAGTCAGATGTTTAAATGGCCAAAATATAATAAATATTATTAAAAAATTACGTCGGCAAAGTATCACACAGTTGCCGTCTGCAAAGAGCTGTCTGTAACTTACGACGCCCTTGAGGATGGCAGCTAATTTGTGCATTTTTGCAGTTTGTTGGACGAGACCTTTGAAGAACACCGCAACTTTTCTAGAAATGCGAGGGGAACTTGCGTGAAGTCCCGTGTTAGATTTATCCTACTCACAAAATGTACCAAAATTTAACTGTAAAGGATTAAAAGAACAAATTTGAAACTAGTAAATTTACACTGAAATAAATATGTTGTAGATGTTCTCATACAGAAGCACATAATCTAGTTAATTTCTCTAGTTACCTACAAGCAAGGAAATATTAAAATTAAAATGACATCGAAAGAATCTGTAAATAAAAAGGCTTAAACAAGATTTACTTTTTCAAATCTAGGTTTAATGTTTAATTTTTTTCTCAGTTCTATTTTCAGCAAACGTTTCTAGAAAATTTAAATATGAATTCATATGTATAAAATTCTTAACATATTTTAACAAAGTTTGTCTTAATAACACAAGTTAAAGTCTGTCATCGGTCATTCCATCTTAGGTGGTCTAGAAGTAATTAGTTTCATCGCTACACTTCTTTCAATTATATAAATATTTTTTAATATATAAATATACCCTACTCTATATATATCCTATACGTGAATAGTTTAAAGTAGGTAACCTTTTACTTTTATTCCCACAAACTGATTAATGCGGTCATTTTTGTATTGCGGCGCATGCTTAAATCTGAGTTTGCAGACGTTTACGAGAAATGTAATATCACGGACTGATTTATCATACGACGTCCAAACAAAAATTATTTCTTCCTTTAAACTCTGCTCGATAATTTTATTTCTCTACATGTAAAGTCTAAAACGTAATCGAGCTGGTCAAAACGATGTCCAAATGTGATTGCCGGAATAGAACAAATTCCGGTTTTCATGGTGCTACTTGCTTCGCACAGAAACATTTGAACGTCAAAGTTAATGTTTCGTACACTATTAAAAATTCAAAGTATATGGAAGGTATACAGAAAATGAAGGATGACATATTATTCCTTAATTTTTTATGAATTTTTAAATATCCAAAAATTCGTATTTTGTGAACATTGGAGGTCCAAAATCTCTGGTGGGGCACCAGATAGAAATTTATTTTTCCACCTTATGTACTTGCAAGGACAATCTACGGTCGACATTGATAGTTGAGTTTTAACTGAGTTACAATTCGCAAAATGGGGATGAATAATGCTCGTGGTTGCTTTAGTAAATATATTAACACCAGAGTGTTACAGAAAGATGTGACAGATATATACACAGGCTTCTGTTCGATTATTATAACCTGAGCAAGAAATAAAAAAAAAAGCTATTTTCGAATTTTGACTTCTCGCCATTTTGAACATGGCCAACAAACGTACAAATATCAAATCATTTTATTATTATTATTATTATTACACGCTTTATATTAACTTGCTCTGTAATCATCTCTGGTACCTCACTTCACATCATCCGATTTCTTTGAAATTTTGTAAACTTGATTGCTTCCGATGACAATACAATATTAAATCATTAGATATACGACAGAACATAAATCCAGTTAACTGTAACTAATTAATTAAAATAATTCGAAATTATCCTTAAATGCACGCAACGCCGCATCTATTGTGTGAAGTTTGGGTTGCCTACCTCACAGGGAGTTTAATATTCATCTATTATACATAAAAAAATAATTAAAAAGATTTAAAAAACACGCTTTTTAAGATGAACTAACAAGTAAAAAATAATAAATTGAATTAATCTTATGAATCGGAAAATAAAAGCGTGGGTGCTCTTGCTTACCTTATCATAATATCTCAGAACATCCACGCTTTTATTTTCCGATTCATAAGATTAATTCAATTTATTATTTTTTATTTTAGTCCATCTTAAAAAGCATATTTTTTAAAAATCAATTTTTAATTATTTTTTAAAAATATTCACATCTTTTTTTGCATTCTGGTTGTAAAATAACATTCACCATAGCTCTCACGATCATTATTAATCTCCATTTGTAAATCTGTAACTCTGTTCAAACTCAAATGTCAACGTCGAAATTTCAACCGTAGATTCCTTATATAAGTGCAAAACATGTAAAAAAAAAATATTTTTATCTGGTGCCCCACCAAAGATATCCATACCAAAGCGCGCATGAGCATTATTCCCTGCCTTTTGAAAATCTGTAACTTCCTTTACAATCAAATATCAAAGCGGAAATTTCTATCGCACATCTTTGTTATACAATTGTGTAATATATGCCAGGATTAGATTTTTATCTGGTCCCCCATCAGAGGTTGGACTTCCAATATTAAGAAAATACCAATTTTTGGATTTTCTAAATTCATAAAAAACAGGAACTATATGTCATCCTACATCTTTTGTATACCTTCAACATGTTTTGATATGTAATAGTGTACAAAAAAATAACTTTGACGTTCAAACGTTTCCCAACGAAACAACATCCTGAAAACTTGAATTTTCAATTTAATTTGTAAGGCCTTTAGGTAACTTTGGCTTAGGCCGGATGGATGATGATGGGATGAATTGGTGGACTGAAGGAAGTAGCAGGAAACGGAAGTACCCCGAGAAAACCCACGCACACGGTATTTGCCCACCACAAAACCCACATGGCATGAGCAAGAATTGAACCGACGACCCAAACATCCAAAGGTGAGCGCTGTATCATTTAACCACCGCGGAAAATCTGGAAACAGGAATCTGTTCAACTTCGGCAATAACAAATGGATATCAATTTGGCCAGTTCGATTACGTTTTAGGCATTTCATGCATAGGATTTTAATTTCATGCATTAATACCAGAGCTTAAAGGAAGAAATGATTCTTGCCTGAATGTCTGATTATAAACCAGCCGCGAGATATTACATTTTCCGTAAACGCTTGCAAACACTAATGTCCAATACAAAAATCACTGCAATTAATCAGTCGGTGGGAATAAAAATAAAATAATACCCGTTTCTAACTATTCATTCACATATAGGGGATATAAATATTAAAACATTTTTTTAAAGAGGTCGAGCGGCCTAGATTGGACCACTTCAAATGGAATGACCCTCATAAGTTTATTTATTTGCTTCACTCGCACACACACACACACACACACTTCCTAAGGCTTAACGGAGCCGACCGGGGTAGACGCCTAATGTCCAATCCATACGTTCACGTCGTGAGGTCTGCGTACCCAAGACACGTACCCAAGACACTGCTTGGCGAATGAACATGGATGGGCTGCTCACCAACCCGCATTAGCAAACAGAGTAGTTAGCCAAATGTCAGCACCCCTCTTTTCTTTACACATGATGGCACAAATAAGGAAACAGCCTCGGAGGACGGAATGCAGCTGGTAACGGCAGCGGTCAGTCCTGCAGGAAGTCAGAGGGTCAAAATCCCCGGGTTTGGACTGTAGACTGCCAGGACACCGACACGGCAACTCGAACGGACCTATACGTGGCGACTCACAACTGTCAGTCACTTGCAGGAGAGGACAAATTAGAAAAATTGCAGAAAGAACTAACAGGGATTAAGTGGGACATCATAGGAGTATCAGAAGTGTGGAGGAAGAATGAAGAACAGTTGAAACTACCGTCGGGGCACACGAAGGAACAGAAAATGGAAAACCGACAGGCGTTGGCCTTATAATTAATAAAGACCTGAGGTCACGGATCACAGAAATTGAAGGAATTTCAGATAGAATCGCACGGGTAGTAATAAAGATAAACAACAAGTACAGTAAGGAAACTATACAAGTGTATGCTCCTAGAACCTCACACCCGGAGGAAGAAATCGAAGACCTATACGAGGAGATACAGAAGATTTTGGATAGTAGCAAATCGCACTACAAAATTGAAAAGGGAGACTTCAATGCTAAAGTAGGAACCAAGCAGAACAGTGACACGGAAGTTGGAAACTTTGGATTTGGCAAAAGAAACAAGAGAGGAGAGAAGTTAGTGGAATTCTCAGAAGCCAACAGACTGTTCATTTCCAATACATTTTTCAAGAAACCGCCCCAGAGGAAGTGGACATGGAAAGGTCCAAATGAGACCCAAAACGAAATAGACTACGTTCTATCGAATAACAGGGAATTCTGCAAGACGTGTCTGTTCTGAACAGTTTCAAAGTCTCGAGTGATCATAGGATGGTGAGATGTAAGCTGATACTAAATACTAGACTTGAGAGAAAGAAGCTTATCAGAGGCAAACAGCCACTTTTAGATCTGGAAAATCTAGGGAAAAACACAGAGACATTCGAGATGGAACTAAGCAACAGATTCAGCGCCTTAGAAGAGTTAGAGTATAAATAAGATATCAAAAGCAGAAATAAAATACTAACCGAGATAACAAGGGAGACAGCCAAGGAAATAGCAGGCACCAGAAAGAAAAAAGAGAGCAAAATCTCAGAAGAAACTAAATTCTTGATGAAGAAAAGAAGGGAAATGAAAGAAGAGGAAAATTACATATAGAGGACTAAATACAT
>JAGDQP010060429.1:451-12206 GCA_022664845.1 Lepisma saccharinum
CACACATTAGTCGTCACGATTTCATTATTTTTACAACATCTGGTGAATCGTCTTGATAATACAGTCTCCTCCACTCTCCGGTCATCTCGTCGCGTTTCGGCCTGTATATTTTTCTCAAAACCTTATTTTCAAACACACGTAATTTATGTTCATCTGCTAGGGTCGTACTCCAACTTCGCAACCGAAAAGTATTACCGGCAGAATAATTGTTCTGTATATATTCAATTTCGATTTATTTGATATTAATCGCGATGTTAGAAGTTTTTGGACTGAATAGAAACACGCGTTCCCCGATACTAGGCGACTTTTTATTTCTTCTGTGGCCCCATTTTCGCTTGTTACATATGCTCCCAAGTATTTAAAATTGTTTACTTTCTCTATGTCCTCATCCCTAATTCTTATGTTTTTTATTTCGTGTTGCTTTGTAGTGCATCTATAACGTCCCCTATTAAATCTACATCTACCGCGTATACAAACAGTTGATTCAAACCATTCAATAATAGTGCCTTTTTGTACCTTTTAATTTTTAAAATCGCATATTCTAACGCAAAGTTAAACAGTAGTGGCGACAAGGCATTGCCTTGTTTCAATCCGTTGCGAATCTCGAAACTATCTGACCTATCCGTACTCTGCTTATGGGGTCGTTGAGACACATTTTCACTAGTTGAACCATTTTTTTCGGAATTCCAAATCGTATCAGGATCCTGTATAACTTTTCTCTTTTGATAGAATCATATGCTTTCTTAAAATCAATGAATATCTGATAAACCGTCCCATTGTATTCCCATTTCTACTCCAAAATTTATCTAAATGCAAAAACCTGGTCCAACGTGGATCTATTTCTTCTAAATCTACATTGGTAATCTAAAATTATTTCATCTACGTATACACTTAGATGTGTTAACATAATATTACTTACTACCTTGTAACAGGTTGGAAGTAGCGAGATTCCGCGGTAGTTATTACAGTCCGATTTATCGCCGTTTTTGTAAATCGAAATTATTATTGAGGTTTTCCATTCCTTTGGGAGCTCCTCTTTTCTCCATATATCGCTTATCAATGTATTTAGTTCCTTGATTAGTGCCGTTCCTCCTGCTTTAATTAATTCGTGTGGAATGTTGTCTGTTCTTGGTGATTTGAAATTTGTCCATGTTATTACCGACATTTCGATCTCGATCTCGCTAGGTTCGGGAATCCACGGTTCGTCGGTATGGATTTCAAATTCCTCTGTTTGTTCCCCGTTGTGTATATTAAGAAGTTTGTCGAGATAACTTTTCCACACATCGACAATTTTAGTCAGATCATCTTGAAAATCTCCACGTTCATTTATAATCATTCCTAACCTCGGCTGCAACGTTTTCTTAACGAGTTCAACCCTTTCTATAGATCTCATATGTTATTTGATTCGCGTTTTCCTCCATCTCCTGAATCTTCTGCGTCAGATATTCTCACTTTTTGTTTCTGAACCCGAGTGTGGCGTTTCGTTTCGTGTTACTGTAGTTGTTGGTATTTGCTTTGCTTTTATTACTTAACCATCGTTGCGTTGCTTGTTTTCTTTCCTCATGATGCTTAAGGCATTCTTCATCAAACCATGCTATGTTTTTCTGGTGTTTCTTCTTACTTACTCGTTCCATCGCTTCGCTTTTAATTGTTTCACAAATTGCCTCCCATATCTTACTTACATCAATTTAATTATTAATATCATTAATATTAATAATCGAGTCGGCTAGGATTTCGAACGTATTTGAGAGTTCGAGTTGGTAATCTCCTTTTATGCTCGGTTTATTTAATCGTTTAACTTAGATTTTCAGTTGTTTTGACCACTTGCTTTCTCTGTTCGCGATGCATAACTTTTTCCTTACTTTTGTGTTTCTAACTGATGGTCGGTGTCACCTTCCGCTCCTCTGTATGGCCTAGCATTCATTATGTTGGTGTGTCTTCGTGTGTCTACTAATACGTGATCGATCTGGTTGAAGGTTTTGCCGTTTTGATATACCCATGTCTATTTGTGTATGTATTTGTGTTCAAAGTACGTGCTATTTACCAGTAGTTTTTTCGAAATCGCGAAAGTTATCAGTCTTTCTCGATTATTATTGGTCTTTTCGTGAAGGCTGTATTTACCTATAGTAGGTCTATATTGGTCTTCCCTCCCTACATTTCCATTGAATTCTCCCAACACAATTTTCGAATTATAGTTCGGTATTCGGTCAAACAGTCTTTCTAGTTTATCGTAGAATATATCCTTGTCATTATCAATAGCTACCTCTATGTGTTTATATACACCTGCATTACTCAATATTTAAAACAATCAATTTAATTTCTTACTGTTACTACTTGCCGCATTTTCTTAGTTATCGGATAACACAAACAATTTCAAAGTTAAATGAAAACAAGGAACATTGAATTGGTTTAACAATATGAATCGACAAATATTTAACATAATCAATTAAACACTGTTTCTTCGCTATAGTTGTTAATGGAATATCGATAGTAAGATTCACGTAAAATACAAAAGACTAATAATAATGGTAATCATGTAGAGCTAACAAAGAAGATACACGACAAAACCTATATATGCAGCTACCTCCAACCACAAAAACTTACTTTTCATAGGAAATGTGTAATTGCCGAACTTTTAGAAGAACAGTCGATTAATGTGGGAAAGGAAATGCTTCACACAGTACTTGTAATGATAACGCTTCCTTTGTAAGCTTAGCTGTCTCTATAAAGCAATCATTAGATTGGAACTTTTTTCTCTAGTACAATAATATGCATTGAACAAATTTAGGTAGTGAAGAGCCATTTGCAAGTTTCATACCTGAAAAATCCTTATGTTAATATGAACCTGACTCTAGTCATTATTGACCTTTATGAAAACAAAAACACTTACCAAAAAATAAAACGGTAGTATATGTATTTCAATCAGATGATTGATCTTTCATAAAAGTCTAGAACTACTGATTATATTTGTCGAGTAAGCTGACGTCAAACTTTGTTTGAACTGTTGTCGCTGGCTAGTTTTCGTAAATCCTCCTGTGTCGTCATCCCAGCGACTCATCTAGGAACTTTGCCTAGGATTGGTGGTCTGTACTGATTCATTCAAGGGTTCACATTTCTTCCTTTGAAGTTAAAGCAGTGCTCGATCCCTGGGCTAATGTACTAACTTATATCCCCACCTTCATCAGTTTCATAATATTAATAAACGTACCATCCATTAATAATTTCACAATTGCCACAATTTCACCGCAAAGGAAACTAAAACGGAGCTTGCGTAATTTACTTGGTAAAGCGTTAGCTTCACATTCGGGAGGTCATGGGTTCGATTCCACCTGCCAACCATCCTGACTGAGGTTTTCCCCGGGGGGGTGTCTTCAGTCACCTGATAAAAATGTCGGGAGGCACTTTCAACATTGGCTCTCGTCGACATCTTCCCGAATCTTCCCCTCCCCTCGGTAGATTCCTAAATACCATAAATAAAATTAAAATTCAGAATTCGGAAGATCCGGATTTCGATACCAATAACTGATCATGTTAGCTGAAGTTTTCCAAGGTGTATGCTCAGCAGATGCCGATATGGTACGTTTAACGTATATCCTAGCCGACAACCTTTCGCATTTCACCTCCTTCCTTTTCCTTACGTGAGCCGTAGATGCTTTAAGACCATCAATAAAAATTCAAATTCAAAGAAAATTGTACAATGACATAGCTACAAAATTGTACTGCCCTCTGCAGTTTACGTTGATAGTAGAATTGACACCAACACAAAATTATAAACTTTATTCATCAAAGACCAAAGTCGTTTCAAAGTCTCAAACATTCTAGATTACTTATATTCTAACATGAGCTATCACAAGTTGATTCATCTCCTCAACGCCAATTTCACCGTAACCATCAGACGAGAACATTTCTCACATTATGGGAAATAAGTGGAAACCTGATTTAACTTATATGAAAATAAATTAAGAGTTATCTCCATCATGATGTACTTCAACGTTATCCATAGTTATACGTTGTGTAAATATCAACAATCCAGATAATAAAAGTATTCGGTCTTCTGATAGTTATTTCCTCACACGTTCTACATTTGTAACAGTTTATGTCATTGACAGGAGTTTGACTCTGTGATCATCGCTGCTGCTCTCGCGAAACCTTTTGTAATAAGGCACACTTTAGCAAAAAAGGAAGGTGCTTCATTAGAAGTTCACCAGCTTGTTAAGACGTTAGTAAATATTCCGTGAATTTGAACTAAACCCAACCAAATATGATTTCAGAACATTTTATTTCCGAAAAGAGTGGCAAGATTTTGTAAATCTCAGAAATGAAATTTAAGGAAAAACATATAACATTATAAATGCAGTTATTCAGGATTGTTGACAAAACGTACTCGAAACTCTTCAGAAATCTCAATCTCATAAGTAACTCAAAATTCTTGCAGACTCCAAGATTTGAAATTTCAGGTACATAGGTATTTTTTAATAAGCAAGCTGATTTAGATTATCTACATTTTATTATTTAAAAATGTTATTTACTTTAGATTCTAACTTAGTAACTTTCATTGCCTCGGTATACTTTGTTGAAAATGAGTAACAGATAACGAAACTAGGATGCAATTTAAAATAATAATACTGTCATTTGGTGCTACATCAAGCATAAAATTTGTAATGCTAGTATTTTACTGCAGATTCTGGCTGAGGTGCCTTGGTTGGTTGTTTTCGTTGATTTTTAATCCTAGTATGTAGGCATCTTTGGCTCGTTTCGCAGTTCATAGTAGTTTCCCTCAAAGTAGTATTCGATAACAGATTAAAAATTACATAGATCAATGTTGAAAAGGAATGAAATGATAAATATTTGTGACGGTGTAGATGTTGGCATGGTGTGATTTTGGCCTGGCAATGATCCAAACTGGGAAATTTTAAGATTGTGATCTTTTGACCAGTTGAAGTTTCAGCTGTGGTGTTACGTTTCTATACATAATGTAAAAGATCCACGCATAGAAAGGGGCGGAAGTATGATCCATTAAATGGGGCCTTATTCTCGTAAATAACTTTCTAGTCTATGTTATACGAAAAGTTGATCTAATTAGGCAGCACTCAGAGATACACGATAAATATATGGCGCATGTCAATATCGAAAATTTTAACGTGTTTTAATTTAAATATAACACACGGATAAGGCTATTTCAATTAACGTTATTGTAAAAACACACAGCAAGCGTTATATTGTGTAAATTTAGTAATTATTAATTAATTAGAAACGACCTTAGAGACTAAATAAAGTCAAGTGCTGAAATGATACATATTTAGTTAACATTCTTTCAGGACAGCTAAATTCTTCGACGACGTCTCGTTGAATCAAAATGAGGCCATAACACTAACATTTCAGTTCCTCTGGATTGGACAGCAAGTAAGGGTAGGTAAACAATTCTGTATATCGCTGCTTGCGTGTTTTTTTAATAAATTAAACAGCGAATTTACAACAAAACACCTGTTCTGTGTATTGTGTGTTGAAAATAAGTTTAGGAAACAAACACGAAACACGAAGTATTCAAGGATATTGATTATGTAAGATATTTATGATATTTGTAAGACAGTAAAATTGTAAGACAGCGTTATTTTTATGCCAACCAGGATGCATTATCACCTGTAATAGTTTTGTGTATACATGTACCATAGATCTATGATCTTTTTGGACATTTCCTATTCATTGAAAATGATCAGTTGTGATTGAGAAATAAGTTCTGCTCAGTTATTATTTGAAGATCGTTAGTCGACACTCATATTTTATTGATGTTAATTACAAGTTGATAAGTATCGATATCGTTAAGCTTCTAGAGACAACTCTCTATTACGTCTTAAGATAGAGAGAATAACTGTCATCATATTTCGAACAGTTTGAGATTGATGAGTTTATTTAAGCAATATTCTAATTTTTACCTCTTGTATTTCATCGAGTATCCTCATAAGACCTTAAACTCCCGGGGAAGAATTGGAAGGGTCCAAATTGGTAGGTAATGTGTTTATTTTAAACCAAATTATAGTTCATGTAATCCTAAGATTGTACCAAGTTGCAGAGCGGTTGCCAAGTACATTAAGAGTGGTATTTTGGTTCTACTAAATACGCATTCATAAATGAGGATTCATTAACGAATGAGTGTCTAGGAACTAGGTTTCAGGTACTAGGCTAGAAACATGGCAGTCATGAATCGGAGTCGAAATTCAATAACAAACATAGCACGGACGGAGTAGATGAATTTTGCGATCCATAATTCGGTTAGCTGATTTAACTAAATATTGTAGTAAAATACAACCAGTGAGAAAGCTGACCTCTTACAACCAGGACCAACTCGGAATGAAGAATGAGAAGCAGAAACAAGTCTCACTTACATGCCCAAACTTGATGTCACCAATCGCGATCTAAGTATCAAATTGTTGTCTGAATGTGTCTGAGAGTTTCTAAATGTTCTGAGGGTTAGGACAGCTTGTCATAGGCTTATAAGCTACGATTGAGGTGACGTCAGAATCTACACCTCAATGACTTAAAACTCCATGGTGGTTACTTTCTTCAATTTCGTATATCATGATCACATATCACTGCTAATCAGTCAATAGACCTCGTTAGTCCTTAGTTTACAGTATTTTGCTGCCCATACGCACTCGACCCATAAGTTTCAGCATTACACTTCCTGCGTTTTTTATTTCCGGCTTTCTCTGCATTATTTTACATTTCAATCATGTTGCAAGTGTGTTTTTATTGAAGTTACTGAACTTTACGTTTGTTAAATTTATCTGAAAATACATTATCATTTTTGCTTGTGTATTTTACCTCTGCGTTGTGCCACCTATATACAGAGTGGTTCAAATTACCGCCTTTTGAAAAGAAATAGAATCAACGTGTTTAAACTTTTGATTTGATTTTTAATGTTGGTGCAATCTATAATTTTATGTGTCATATTACTATTACCAATTTTGTTTTTAATTGTTAACGAATTTCGTGGTTCGTATTTTAGCCACCACCACAAATATATGTAAATATAAAATTATATTAAGTCATAATATTAGTCCACATAAGCAATATTTAAAATAAATTTAACCTTTATCTATCCTAAGAACATTGAAAACAAGAAAAGCAAATAGAATATTACATAAAATATCCGTAATACTTGTATGTCATAACCAAAATTGTAAAAATAATTCGACTAACATTCTTGAATTTAACCATTAAATATAAAATGCATTTATTCTTTATCTTTTTAATTATTTCTTATTTTTATTGCATGTTTAATTCGCGAACTGTTTATATAACACTTTTCAACTACATTAAGAGTAAGATTCACTAAAATTGTTTGTCAATTTATTAACATTATGACATGTACTGTAAAAACGAAATTAACAGTCAACTTCGATTATTGCTTTTGAGATGTATGTAATCAATTGTCATTTTGTTAATAATTGTTAAGCACTATGTCACTTATATTAACGTTTTAGTCACTATTTTTGCATATTTATAGCTTTCAGTTTTTGTTCACTTCCTACATATAAAATCTGCTCTTTGCATCTTATTTTCGTCGAAAAATATGAACAAGTTGTGCATAATATTGTTTTTCAACACTAATCACTATTGTCACAATTCTTACGTGTTAGTGTTCAAAATTATTTTATCAGTACTAATGTTTGTATCACTCTGCATTGGTTACGTTCGTAAAACATATTCGTCACCAATATAAGAATTAAAAAGCGTATTTAAGTTTTTTTTTCATTTGTCCTAATGAAGAGAAAAAAGAAAATAACTTCAAATGTTCCAAGTTATATTAGTCATTAATGACGCCAACACTAAATAATTTTAATTTTATGCTTCGTTGTCTTTTGTCAAATAGTTATTTGCTTTGAAAGCTTATTTGGTAGTGCAGCTTATTCTTTTAATGTTTGTACTGTAATTCAATTTATATCAGTTCACTTAACAAACATTAAATATGTGGCTGTTACGAACAGAATTTGCGGTTTTGGTCAATGCTTCTTTAAGTCATCGTTCAGTTGTTTTTATTTATTTACACTGAAAGAAAAACACATACTCCTTATATAAGTTCTGTAAATATATCCTTTAAATATTCTCACTTAATTAATAATAGAATACTTGTTTATTTTATATAACGTCTTGATAAAAAGAAAAGTTTGTGCATAAAAAAAACTAAAAAAAACGCAATGGATGTTCGAATACTATTGTAGCTTGTTTTCGTAAAGATACATAAACATGAAAGACTGAGGCGCAATCACCTTAAAACTTTAATGCTAGTATTTCTGTGTCTAAGGATTTTATCATAGCTTCTGTTATTTGTTCTTATACTTTCTCTTTCTAAAATTATGTGTTACTGAATTAAGTATATTGTCAGATAATGAATTAATTTGCTATACCAATAATTATTCTTACCTTTAGTATCAATAAATAGTCCAACATTTAAAAAAGATGTTTTCATAATGTAACAATTATCAGAGCCGAAACATATTTACTTTGAAATTTATATAAAAACAGTTTTCTGAGTAATTTGACCTTAGGTTTTGTAAATAATAATTATCAACCGGAATACAACAATTCGTTTATTTTCTTAAAAAAAAACAACATTAAAACTAATTATTGTGTTGGGCTTTTTTAACAATCTGTTACCTTGTACAAGTTGTTTTCTTCAACCATATTTTATAAGCTCAACTAAGTTGAAAGTAGATCTTTCATAATGGCTTTATTATGTTGTTCAAATCAATGTCCTAACTCGTTTCAAGTATGTCTCATTATTTTACTGTCATAGTTAAATGTTATTTTTTTATATAAAATTTACACTGCTTACAAGCTATTTATTTATTTTGATATTTTCTGGATATTGCTTTTAAACAATCTGGTGTCAATGATTTTATTATTAAGAAAACAAACTTTCAATAACATTTCCTTTTAATTACTGCAAATATCATAACAATTGTCATCACTAAATATCATTTTTTGTACCGAATTCTAACATTCTTATATCTCAAAGGATGAATAAAATTTCACTGCTATATGAAGTATGTTCTACAAAATATGAAATCAATATTAGTTAATGTGCATACATTAATTTTTATACACAATTCACTTTTGACAAAACATATAAACATAGTCTTAAATTAAGATTAAACATTTCATCATAATTTAATCTACATTTTTCAGCACTTGCACAAACATTTTACAATATTTGTTTGATCCTTCTTTTAATTTCAAGTTGCTTTCACAAATACAAGAAAAAAGAACGTCTCCTTCAACTATATTTTCTTTTCATTCGTCTCTAAACTTTATAAGTACTTAAAGTCTTTTGAGTAATTAGTGCTTTATATTGCGTGTTTCAAGTTCGAAATTTTATATTAGCTATTTATAACTGTATCTAGTATATTCGTATAAACTAGATACAACCATGCCATCATTTTGATTATTCTCGTAATAATTATTTTTCAGACGTTTAAATCATAATGGTAAACGAAACCAAATTCAGCTAAAAGAAACCGAATTAATTCGGTTTCTGTTTCTCGAAACCAAAAAAGAAACCAAAATGGTCCACAAACCGAAACCAAAACTCTGAAAGAGACCGAAACCAAATTACAACTGAAACCGAAACCAAATTCTGGAAAAGAATCCGAAACCAAGTCAGCTAAAAGAAACTCAACTATTTTAGTTTCTGTGTTCCGAACCCGAATGAGAAACGAAACACTATTCCAGAAACAGAAACTAAATGTTGTGATAAAAACGAAACCAAATTCTGGAAAAGAATCCGAAACCAAGTTCAGCTAAAAGAAACCGAACTATTTTAGTTTCTGTGTCCCGAAACCAAATGAGAAACCAAACACTATTCCAGAAACAGAAACCAAATGATGTGGAAAGAACGAAACCAAAATACAACTGAAACCGAAACCAAAATACAACTGAAACCGAAACAAAATTCTGGAAAAGAAACTAAAATCAAATATAGCTAAGAAAACGAATTACGTTGGTTTCTGTTTCTCGAAACCAAATTAGAGACCAAAAGATTGCAGAAACGGAAATAAAAAATTGTGAAAGAAACTGAAAGCAAATTACAACGGAAACTGAAACCAAAATGCAGCTAAAATGTTTTTGTTTCTCGAAACAAAATAGGGGGGAGGGGACAGGAAGATAAACCAAAAGCTGTGAAAGAAACAGAAATAAAATTACAACTGTAACGCTTTCCATTTTCTACCAGTAGAAGCGAAAACACAATAATGGGTGAGGGTGACGGACAAATTATACTATGAGGTTAAGTGAGACTTTGGTCCAACTTCAAACGTGAGGATGTAGCAAGGGTCTGAAGCATAAAGAGTATGTTTTTATTATTTATTATTTTGAATCGCATAAGAATCAAACTGTACTTCGTGTTATTCCTATGAGACAAAAATATTATTTTAATAATTTCCTTTTGTTTTACATCTTGAACCCTAGCTAGGGCGTTTAAACTTACCGTACCTCAGACCAGGATACCAAATCTGAGGAAGTAATAGCCAGCATCTTCAAATAACGAACTTTCAAGAATTTACTATCACTTAATTATGTTTTTAAGTAAAATATATAATTTCCACTAAATGATTTCTGTAAAGAAAAAAAAGCTAAGAAACATCCATAGGAGAGATTTATAACGGAGGAATAGTATGGAGTTACGGGTTTGGTGCTAAATTGAACATAACTAATAGTGATTTTATCACTAGCATTTGTTATATTTAAATGACATTTTATGCTTTCTCTCGCCAATTTGAAACTTCCGAGAACTTATGGAGAACTATGGAACAAATTAGCTTCCAGGCTGAACCCTAAAAAAGAGTATAATGTCTTAAAAACCGTTAATGTCCCGGGCAATCGAGGACGTCTGATCCTTAGCCATTCTAGATGATTGTAAATCAATTATTCTTTGCAAACTAGTTTCTCCTGCGACGCATGTTCCCAGTTGAACGGAAAATTCAGTACAAGGTCACGCCCACATGTAGAGTTGGCAGAAAACTTTAATTTTTTGTGTTACTTGCATCTTCATGTTTCTCATTTGTTTGGTAATTATTTTATAACATTTATTTATGATGTTTAGGCATCTATGGCTCAGGACAGGATATGTGGGAGAAAGAAGTCGGGACGAAGTCGGCAAGAGCCTAAGTTACAGGTGTTTAGATTTTTTAGGTGTGACTGTTGAGAAAAACTTTGGAAAATCCTGTTAGGATGGTCGGCCACTGGTATCGAACGCGGGATCTTCCAGATGCAAAGCCAACACTCTACCAACTGAGCTACGCCAGTACGAACAGTATATGTGTTCGTAACTTTGAAATGCCCGACTGTTATGTGTTTGTTATAAATTTATGTATATATAGTGCAAGCTCCTTTGTCCGTAGTTCGGGTTTATACAGAAAATATGTTTCCCCCCAAAAAAAGCAAGAAGCCATAGTGGGCTAAAACACACAACGGGAGACTTACGTATATACGACTTCCCTACGTATATTCATAATATACGACTTTCCGCAATTCCAACATATTATTAACATTTATTTCCTTTGTAAAGTAAATATTTTTTTTCAGTGGATTTCTGTATTCCAAGCGCTTGCAACATGAAAACAATTATAATCGTAAATCTGATTTATCCAGTACGGGTCCGATGTGTCAACAAGGAGTGTATACGAGAGACCTTTCGGGTATGGTAATTATTAAAACAATTAGGTTGAATTCAATTTTTTTACATCTTCTCAAGAAC
>JAGDQP010060430.1:0-12206 GCA_022664845.1 Lepisma saccharinum
CACATGACTCCCATATCTTGTCTGCATATTACAATGATATTTTTTTTTAACTTCCTATTTGGAACTACGAAACAAAATATAATCCCCGAAGCTACTCCCAAATTGAATTGATAGCCGTGTCAAGAAGTCAACTGCGGCACCCACAACCTTTGAGTCCCCAAACCTGTTTCTTCCGCAGGGTTCAAATGAATACAAGACTAGGTAGCTGGAAACGGTGGAAAAGGAAAAGGGAATGGGTACAGCACTTCTTTCACCAACACGTATTTTCCCTCCTGGAATTGGAGGGAGAGGGGAGGAAAAGTTGAAGAAATTCACCTTAGGGTACCTATAGAAAAATTCAAAGAAATTATCTCTTTTGAAAAGGAAAATATGTTTATTCTTAGAAAATAGAAGAATACTGTTAAACAATTATTTGTATTCAGATTATAGGCCTTATTTAGAAAGAAGTAAATTATTGCGTGTGTCTTTTATTACATTGTTCTGCAAATTAGACAAGAATGGTTCAAATATTACAATTGCTAAGAAGGTATGGCCCTAGCAAAATAACATTTGAGTTAAATCGGAGCTGACCATCGTGACATATAAATTTTAGTTTTCTTTCAATTAATTTAAATCAGTATTATTGAACTTTCTTCCCTACGTATCACCAGAGGAACTTTTTAATTCAACTTTTTACGCCCAA
The DNA here is from genome assembly GCA_022664845.1 of Lepisma saccharinum. Taxonomy (NCBI): domain Eukaryota; kingdom Metazoa; phylum Arthropoda; class Insecta; order Zygentoma; family Lepismatidae; genus Lepisma; species Lepisma saccharinum. The sequence continues at coordinate 683 of JAGDQP010060430.1, forward strand.
AGCTGTTGGTGCATAATTACAGTTATAACCTAATATATTACAGTACATTAAGATTAAATTAAATCTAACCTACATTTCCAGCGGGGTTTCTTTTCATTTTAAGGAAAAATAAGATAATTGATTGCGATGGTTCAAAAAGGCAAATCCAATCTTGTAATCATATCTTGGGCATTATTTTTTCCTTTAATTACTAGAAAATGTCTAAACACCTGTATTCTGAGAATTTGTGAGGGGTATTAGAGTGTTTTCATCATAAGTGACACTACTTTCGTTTTGGTCAGAGAGTTCAAACATAGCAAAACAATGGTATTATCTTTATTAACAAATCAAATAAAAAAGTAAAGTTTCTTATGAACCCTTTCTTCACACACGCTTTAAGAATATCATTATCGAAGCCTTAAAATTAAAGAATATTATTTTTAAAATTCGAAATGCGAGTCTGTACACGTCCTGATACTCTTATCACATCGCAAGATTATCTTCTTCAGAATGAATCGCCCTTATTCGCTGCTTCAGTTCTGGTTCAATAAATAACTTTTGTTTCCATATTTAGAGAAAAGCATATTTTAGAGGAATGTTGTGTAATCTATATGAAGCTGTAATGGGCGTTAACTGTTGGAGCCACAACCATACGACAAAGTGCTTCCTAAAAAAATAATTATTAAAGTAGCAGGATTATGTTTCATTTAACAATTTATTAATGATTCATTTTAGGGAAATAAAATAGCTTATCTGGTGCATCACTGAAAATAACCTCATACTAGAATATTGTGGTATCTTTCTTGAACAAGGTTTTATTTGAATACATGCTTGAAGCATGCTAAAATGCTTTCGTTCCGTTAATTTTTGTATAATATGGTGAATATGCGAAAGCTGTTATGCTTTAGTTTCTAGATTTTACGGTAAAGGAAAAGGATTACAGAAGATTTTGGTAAGATATTGCAGTCTGGTTATCGGGAAGGGGGTCCATATATTTTGCCTAACTACTAGAAATTTTAGTCCTTTACTTACTGAACATTTCAGCCTCGTTGCCTTAGGCGTTTGACCGCTGTTGACGAGACTGCAGTTTCGAATCCCGCCAGGGGCATGAATGCTTGTGGATTTTAAATATATGGTGTCGTATTAGCGAGACCGGTAGAAGTCAATAGTTACTAATATTATTCAAACGAAACACAGTGACTCGTGAATTTGATCTACTTTTCTTTGTCAATTGCTTTGATTGTGCTTTTAACCTTGACGAAAGTCTGATAATAAAAAAACTGGCATTCCAATTGTAAAACCCAAATTTCAATTCTCGTATTCTGTACACTCCGATTATCTTGTCATTCTGAAACTAAGCAATAATCTTGGAAACCTCACTCAGGATTGCCAGAAACAGGGCTTGTCCCAAGGATTCTGCTAGGCCTTCCACATGGGAGTGTCATCCCTGAAATTCTCTTGGATACTCCCTCAACTATAAAAATTTAATTGTTAAAAATTGTTAGACATTGTGCAAGACACTACAATATACTCAATTTTTTTTTCTCCAACCCCTACACGTGCTGATCCAAAGTCTGCGACCATAACCAGCGTACGACAACGGATGTATTCCAGTATGCTGTTTGTCAATGTTGATTAAATATTTAATCAAATTTCTAATTATATATGCCGCAGTCGGTTTCGAAGTTCATTGATAGAAAAATTAATAGAAGCAGTTAGTACTTCAAGCGCTGTAGAAGAATTTGAATTTTATTTAAAACTTTTAGGCATCTTTGGCCCAGGCTGTATAAATGACGATGGAATGAAGAAAGTGATAGGAAATAGGAAAACCCCTAGAAAACCCAAGCACACTTTTTTATCCACCAAAAATCCCAAATACCACGAGCTAGGAGCGAACCAGAAAAACCAGGCACCACACGAACAAAAGTTCTAGACCGAGCCACAGCGGTTCCTCGCTATAGAAGAGGTCAACAATATTTCACTAATAAAATCAATGCTAATTATACCGATTCCTTGTGTTATGTAAAAAATACTGGTGGGTTCTATATACATTCCAAAGTGGTTGCAATTCAGAGAAACACTGTGAAAATGTTAAGAAGCCTGGTAGCAAACATTTATTTAGAAGTTATTTTCAAAGGAAATCAAAGCTTTTGGGGAGGGCCTCAAGATATATCTAGGAGTAAAATTTATGCTAAATGTTTTTAATTTGCCTAAAATTACACTAATTTTATAAAAAACTCTGAATTTTGAAGGGGAGGTCAAACCCCATAACCCCCCGTTAAATGCGCCCTATCCTGACGCCAATCACAAGTTTTTTGAGTGATGGACGCCAAGTAGTCGATAAATTGTACATAATATACTCATGGCGATGTTGCCAAATGTCGGACGCCGAAAGATCGTTAAAATGAAACGGAGTATACAGACAAAATATATACATTGCCGACAGTAGTGCACCTAGCGGAGGAAAAGTGAACTACGAAAAGAATTCATTCTTTTAATTTGCTATCATTTTGGCGTCCATTCGTGATTTTTCATTTTAGTCTGGAAGCTTTGATATGATTAAACATGTGACTTTGGAGTTTTCCGCTAATTCCGTACACAGAGGGCTTGCTAATTTATGTTTTAGAAACAGAAAAATATATACCCAAAGTGTGTTTCTAATGGTTTACAATTTGACGTCCGATATACGGACGCCAAAAGTACATGGACGTCAAGAGTAATGCTAAAACGCAATGTATGGACGCCAAAATGATAGAAAGATGTATATATATATATATATATATATATATATATATTGCCAGATAAGGGTCTAGGAGGGCGCATGATCTTAATACAAATTCAGTTTAGATTTTTCCAAATATTGTGTATTCATAAAAAAACACATATAATAGTATACATATAGTCATTATGAAGGCTTCCCCAGGTCCAGCTACTACAGAATGTAATTATGTATAACGTTAAAAAAATCACTAAAGCACATTATGTTCTAACTAATAAGAGCAAATGTTCTGCTGTTACTAGAAAATAAACTTAGGAAATAACAGAGACTAATGTTAGTCTATGCAGAGGAGTTACTCTACTTTTCCAAGTGTGGTTCTCTTTCTGTTCGACTTACCCTTCCGTCGCGCTACTGGTTTATTGGACAAATATTGTTTTTCTTCTTTCAATTCTCGGTTCTCGATCTTGACTGGGATGGTTCAAGAAGCTTCTGTCTCGCCTACAGTGAGAAAAAATATTTGGACAAGTTCAACAAAGAGGAAAACAGATTTATCACGCGCAAAACGTGGCCCATTTTGAAATCCCTTTCCGGTTTATGATAATTTGGATACCTTAGATAGAATGCTATAGACATAACTAGTACCTGATACACCTATAAGGTAACAGGTAACAAAAGAGTGACAACTATGTAAATTCATCGCAAAAAACAAAGTATTTTGACAACCTCAAACTACTCTCGAAAGAAATGTTTTAGGCCCCCTATTATGTACAAAAGCACTCTGCGTGGTGTGTTGAAGCAATCCACACCGTGTCAGGCATGAAGAAGCAGCATGGGGAACAAAGTAAGTGTAACAACATATTAAGTGCTCACTTTAATATAAAATTACGTGCGGAAGTAGAAGGTACTGAGACATAGACAAGCTCCATAATTACTAATGGAGTGGCCAGTATTCATACCCTGGATACACATCTTCTAAATCCCAGTTTTTCACTCAATTTTGGATTGCTTTTGGTGTAACATTAACTTACATATCATAGGCGAGTGAAGTAGCCAAACCTTTAGCAGTAATTCTTTGAGTTTTGTTTACAGAATGAAGAATGTAGGTTTCATTCCGGGCAGTTAGTTTTCTTGGTTGGTCGTAACGGATTCTATTCCGCAATAATTGATCTGTTTTATGTTTCTTTATGATGTATCCAGAGGTATATCATAACTTTCCAAAAAGCTTAGCTTGCGTGACCTGATGTTGATTGCTTCTATAGCCTACGTAGACTGCTCTTGTACACAAAAGAATACCTAGTACATTTCGTTCGAGAGTAGGATTGGGTTGCCCAGATACAATTTTGCGATGACTTTACGTAGTAAACACTCTTTCGTTGCCTGTTACCTTACAGGTGTATCGAGTGGTAGTTAGTTCTATAGTATTCTACCTAAGACATCCAAATTATCATAAAAGGGTACGATATTTAGAAATGGTCCATGTTTTACATGTGATACAGTCTGTTTTTTGTCTTTGTTGAACTTGTCCAAATACTTTTCTTACCCGCTGGATATAGTTTCCCTATTTATATGTTGTATTAGAAACTCAAAATTATGGTATTAACGGTAAACAATAATTGCATCCAAACAGCAGTTTGACGGATATATTTCCTAGTGCAAGTCTACTCCTACTTTTGTGTGAGTTCTTCTTGTCGCTTACTTTTCTTGTATATATTTTTTTCTTTTTCTTAAATTATGTGTGTATATGACAAAATCACGATGAATGATCCTTAACCCTCGAAACACCAAGATAATTTCATCTCACGGAACGCCAAGATGAGTCATTTTCGAACCATGTAAATTTCACGTATCAAATAAAGTACTTGTTCAAAATCAAAGTATTTTAGAGTATGGGTGTATTCATTGTATTGAATTTATTGCATTATATTTTATTTATTTATTGTGTTTTATTTTTTCAAGTAGATCCTACAAAATAATGAGAAATACAAAAAAATTAATACATCATATTAACTTTGTAACCATTTTCATTGCTGCACAAAAATGAAGGTACCATGAGTCTCTTACTTATTTACACATTTAAAGTACTACATATAAATATACCAGAATCAAACTACCTTACTCTCATGTAAAGCACACCGTATCTGTTGCATTTTGATTCTAGCAAATGAAGCTATTACATTGCTGACAGTATGCGGAGTACTTGTCTTTCTCACTACACAAGCAACATCATCCACGTTTCTTCGCTTCTTGATTGAGAAATTATAAAGTGTGTCGTTAGGAAAGAGACGTGTGATCATTAAAACTGACAACAACTTGTTATTTTAATATAAAATGACATTTAAAAATAGTTACACAAAAGGCCAAGATTGATTCAAATTGACTCATGCTGGATTTTCTTAAATTATTACATAATAAATACATGGCTTCAACGTCATTTTCTACCATAAGATTTTTGGACACGTACGTGAAGAATACACATAATTTCACTCTTCCATTTAATGACTAATTGGCAAAAATAATATTTTGACTGTATGGGTCATTTATGACCCGAACTTGCCTTTCGAGCGTTAAACGACCGAAAATACGTTTTATTTTTTATTTCATTCTTTTCTTTTCCTTTTCTTACTAAATGGTCTTTATCGATGTTATGCACGAAACTCCAGAAACAACACAAGTAATGCACGAATTAACTCCTTTAGCCATGAGAGGTGTATTATACTTGATGTAATTTATATAACTACTGTAGCACACGAGTTTCAGGGAGGAATTTATCAATGAAATAGATTTGCTAAAAGGGAAATAAGTTTAGTAGAAAGGGAAAACGAATTACCATTTACTGTAGAAATAGGAGAACCGACTTCACTTTATCATTTGGGTCCCCCCATTTGGGGGGCCCACTTCAACTTTCGGGGGGCAGGGTCCCTAAAGCCCCCCCTCGGGATCGGCGCCCTTGATATAGATGCACTACAAAGCAACATCAATGTCTTAGTAGAAGCATGTGATGAGATATGTCTTTAGGTAAACATGAATAAAACACAATACATGATAACAAGCCGAAACCTAGGGAATGAAGGAAATAAAAACATAAGAATTAGGGATGAGGTCATAGAGAAAGTAAAGAAATTTAAATACTTGGGAGCATACGTAACAAGCAAAAAGTGAGGTAATGGAATAAATAAAAAGTCGTTTAGTATCGGGCAACGCATGTTTCTATTCAGTCCAGAAACTTCTAACCTCACGATTAATATCAAGAAAGTGAAAATTGAAAATATACAGAACGGTCATTCTGCCGGTAATACTTTACGGTTGCGAAAGTTGGAGTACGACCCTAGCAGATGAACATTAATTACGTGTGTTTGAAAATAAGGTTTTGAGAAAGATATACGGGCCGAAACGGGACGAGATGACTGTATATTGAAGAACACAAACTGTACGATTCAGCAGATGATGTAAATATTATGAAATTGCGACAACTAAGGTGGGCAGGCCATGTAGCTCGGATGGGGGAAAAAACAAAGATTATATTGTATCCTGGTTGGAAGGACGGATGGATGGTTTGGCACAAAATTCGTTTCCATCCTCTAATTTATCGACACACTATCACACGTGTTTCCTTTTTTCACGTTTGCAATGCGGAACATGTGAGGTTTACATTGCCTATAGGAACATGCTATTTTACTTTTGAACATTTGTAACTTTTCATTTTGATACAGATTGCATATGTAATCTTGGCTCTTTCTGATAAAAATTAAGCAGAAACATCATCATTCATTCATTTTCCTTTTATGTTCAATTTGCATTAGTAATCTGAAATAGAAGGTATGGCCTACAGTATCTACTGTTTTTCTTAGAATCAGTGATTCCGCTAGACCCCGTCCCTTGTAGGGAATGTCAACCCAAATCCTCGAGACTACCCCCACCTTTAACATATTGAAGACAAAAGTTGATAGAAACTGTGCAAAACTCTACGTCCACCATCCCAATTTTGACTTTACGTCCCCCAATCTGAAAATCCTGGCAAAATCCCTGATTACAAAGTATTCCGAACCAGTATGTTTAATAAGCCCCACCGAATTTGCAGACTAACCCCGCGCAAACAAACAATGTATCTTACACTTTTGACATTATCTTAGATGTGTCTCAAAACTCTGGAGTTTCAATGGAAATCATGACTATTTAATCTGACCACCAAGTTTGGTCTTCATTTCGAAAGTTACTTAATTAATTTTTTAAGCACCCTTTATATATTCGAATAACCCTGAAAAAATATAAAATCACTTCTCTCTTGCTGTTAGATTTGATTTGTGGGAACTGAACTATATATTGTGGGAACTGAAGTTAATATTTTTTACTACGTTTAAATTCCATATTTTTAATCTGTACTTCTTCTTCTTCTATTTCCCCTTCTCTCTTTCTCACTCTCTCTCTCTCTCATTTCTCTGCCTCTGTCTAACAGACATCCATCGGTTTCAATGTTTCATTGTATGTTTAATGTTCTCCCTCCATCAACTTATGTATATTGATTCGTTTTGCTGTTATTCTTTCATTTTATCGATACTAATACATGTCTATTTTTTTTAAATAAAAACGTGTTCATGATGATTGCTGATTTTAGTATGTGCGAGACGAAGGAAGGAGAAAGAGAGGGTCTGTTTACTAGAAACGATTATGGGATAAGAATGTGCCATTTGGGTTGCTTATCTGCACGGCGTTCGCTGTCGCAATTTTTTTTATGCGAAGTGTAACATCCCGGTATATGCCTGGCGTGACTGAGGAAAACACTGGGAAAACCTTAGTCAGGACAGTCAGCCGCTGGTACCGAACCGAGGTCCTCCCGAATGCGAAACTAACGTTCTACCAAGTAAGGTACGGTGCTCGGAAGAAAGCATGTTTATCACATGCACGCATACACAATATCATAGGCACGCCCATACAAAATAACGTAAATAACAACATATCAGAAATTATCAAGCATAAATATCGTGCATCGTGCCCTATTTTTAAGAACTGATAGAAACAGACCTTTTCTCTTGTCTTTTATGCATAACGTTAGTGTTCTATGGAATTCATTAAGATAGAAAAAAGAAAGAGACCATGGGTTTTAAAGTTCATTTTTGTTTCTCCACGTTCGGTAAGGATCTCTTCTATTGGACAATTTGAATTAAACTTTTTAGTACACTTCAACTAGTGGCCCACCGAAAATAAAAATGGTGTTAGGTTTCCTATTTTATTGTTTGAAATAGGATTCTCTTAAGTTTTTCATTATTTGCTACATACTACAAGAAATCATAAATATTTTCTTCAGAACCGAGGACATGTGATAATATTTTATGTTAAAGAAAAGAAAATTCCAACCCTTGCTCAATCACTCATACTCTCTCAGAATCACACACCGCCGACTCAACGTTAAATGGGTGGCCTATCTTGTAGGCTTAGAGAAAAATCGTCTATAACAAAGTCATGTGAACTTTATTTTGGCCATGATAGTTTTTTACAGAGAGGAAGTTATGAAAAACGACAGAAAAGAGGACTTTTTTCATAACGTTTGGTCTCAGAAAAATTGTATTACATCCTTCATTTCTGACGGAAAATTAGAAAATATTTTTGTAAAGTTCTGGGTTAAGCTATTTGTGGTCCCTGAGTATTGACCCCCGCCATGGTCTAAAGATTCGGTTAGGGGCCCATGTTACCTATTCTCTGTAGTCGTAACTGATTTTCCTTCAACGGGGCCACTCAATGAGTGGGGCCCCTGGGCTGAAGCCCCTTTAGATACACTTAATCCAGCTCTGATTACGTAGCATTGTGTTTTGTTTCAAACAGTAATAAGAGAGGTGAATTTTGGCGTAATATTTGGTTTTCCAAGGATTCTATAACAAGCACTTAATTTCTAATGAAAGAAAAGAAAATATTTATTTTAGAAAACTCTGAGAAAGAGACGTTATTGTACTCTGCCAATGATTCCCTTCTCTTTTGCACCGTAAGCATCAAATATATTTTCCAAGAGCTACACAATTGATTACTCAATATATTATACAAGTAACTTTAAATATTTTGAAAATTGTAGTGCTATCTTAAAATATTTTTACTCCCAAATTTCCGTGAATAATTCTTAAATTTTGTGCAAAAATATAAAATAATAGTAACTTCAGTAAAAGGAAAATCCTTGAATTTTCTGCCGGGATATTTCGTTCTAAAATTAAAAATTTTGATTTTAGACAACTATGAGTAAGTAGATCTTTTACATAGATTAGAAATAAGTGTATTTTGGTATTATTTTACTTCCCCGATTTTCTGTCAAAAATACTTATATTTTATTTTTGTTGAGAAGTAACAGAGAGGAATTCTATAAAGAAGAATGTATAACGTCCTTATAGAATGCATTGCGTTTGAGGGTAAATAAAAAACAAATACTATTACAAACCTGTTATTTTAAAATCCTCTAATTTTAACGTGTATGAAAAATGGGTATTGTTGCATAATAGAAAATTCTTTGAAAAATCAATGACTTCTTTTTAGGAATACAAGATATTATTGGGGCTCATAAAATTGGTATTATCGAACTTTACTGGAATGTTTCTTCTTTTAGATTAATTATTTTGACAAGAATTAATAATGTAATATCCTGTTTATTTGATGTTATAAAAATTTGATCATTTAGACATAATGCTGTTGTTCTGAAAATTCAACCAATAATCCTTCATGTTTCCCTGAAAAGCTTGTTTCCATCTTTTTTCCCCGAAATTCCATAAAAATTCTGCTTTCCTTATGAACCAATATAAAAATATGTGGGAAAGCGCATAACAAAATACTTTATCGAACATTGGCAGTATGATGGTTTTAAGTTTTTCTTTTTTACAGAGAGAAAGTTATGAAAAATGATAGAAAAGAGGACTTTTCCCATAACGTTCGGTGTCAGAAAGAAATCTTTTACATCCTTCATTTCTAACGGAAAATTAGAAAATATTTTTGTAAAGTGCGTAGAAAGAGATTTTATTTAACATTTGCGAAAACGTTTCGTTGTTGACACTTTTTGGCTTGTTATAAGCAATTAGGCAATTTATGAACTAGTTAATATGCTGGTATTTTGTTGAAAAGTGCAATAAAGAAAGAAGATTTTGAACGTCGTCAGAATTCTTAGACAAGCATAAAAAATCTAGCTATCTAGTTACTTCAAATAATAGGAAAATAAAACAATTTTGGTATAATATTTGGTGTCACGAAATGTCGAAAATCATTGATTTCAAATGAATGGAGATCCATATAATATTTGCTGGAAACCACTTGAAAGCTAAATTTCAGGTTTTATTGAACATTTCATTCTTTTAAATATTTCCCCTTCTGTTGGAGGTAATTAGAGAAGAATTACCATCCAGTTACTAAAAACGAAACATTAAAATAGTAAGTTTTTTACATAATTTTCATGTCCACAAATTTTTGTCGGTTTATTTTCCTTTCTTATGGAAGAGTTTGATATTAAACTTTAATATAATGAAGTTTTTTAAAAGAATTATTAGGCAAACACCAACTACGTCACATCCACTTGTTTGACAGGGTATGAATTTAGAAGGATTTTGGTAAATATACTATGTTTCCAATATTCTGTCTAAACCCCTTTATTAGTTGAGTATGCGTAATATTAGAAGATATTGAATCTTTTCAGAATATTTAGCTAACTTGTATTGATTTTAGGTCCAGTGTTTCTTTCAGAGGGGTGACCGGGATTATTACCACCCCCCAGGATTAAGTAAATTGCCCCAAATAAAAAATAAAGTTTTTTGTAACAACAAGGGTACGTTCATTGTTGTACTAGAATGAATGCCCTGTCTCATCTTTAACGTCCTCTAAAGTTCTAAAATACCCCTCCCCATGAAAGAAATGCTAGTTTAGGTTCAACTGGACAATCATCAGCTGCTTAATGACCTATTTCTTTAAATAGTGTCAAAATATGTCAACATTAGCTGTCCCAAAATTAGGTCACAAATTCTTCAATTATGATGAATGAATATGAAATATCTGTTCTAAAGTGTAAATGAAAGATGAACTTCTGCATAATGCTTCTTTCTTTTAAATATTTGAATCCTTAGAGGGAGTAAGTGGTGCAATAACCACGTAATACTTTGTTATTTTAAATGCCACGTGAGGAGAAAGATTTTGGCATAATAAGTAATGTCCCGAAAACGTTTGACAAAGATCTTTAATTTCTTAATAAGTATAAAATATAGCTCGTTAAGTGCAACTTACGAGGAATTTCTAAAGGCTTGGAGAGTGTTTTTCCTAATGTATTGAGTTTCTTAAAAGCAATCAGAAAAGCATTAACTATTTGATATTCTGTTTTAACACAATGTAAATGTTGGTTTTTCGCAATTAATTATTTCTGTAAAGATTATAAAATATTTGTTGGATAATGCACAAGAAGAGTTGTAACTGAACTTTGGGCAGAGCGTTTCCCTACGGAAATTTAATGCTTGCTTGGAAGTAACGCATGCATAATAGATAAACATTAACAAAAAAAAAATCATTAATTTTTAAATAATGTGAAAGTAACAGGATTAATACATATCTTTTTCCTTGCGAAAATTCTGTGAGAAATACTTCAAGTTTATGAGAGAATAAAATTTAATTTCAAGATCCGAAAAAAAACGAAATTTTTCTTGGTAAGAAAATAAGGAATTTACAAGAATAAAAATTGAATTTTGGCTAAATGTTACCTGTTTGAAACCAGTGCCCTCGTTATGTCAATTACACAAATATCGATCACTAAATATTCTCTTATTTTAAATATTATATTTTAAATAGCACATAAGAAGGTTTTCGCATAATATTTGGTGT
>JAGDQP010060432.1:0-12206 GCA_022664845.1 Lepisma saccharinum
AGAAGAATTTAAATTTGAATATTTCCCTCGTATCGAACCAAGAATATTTGACAATATCCACTAACTGTAAAAGTCTACGACCTGGAAACAATTAAAAGGTTATTCAATGTAATAACATATTAAAACGATGATTATTTATCGCATGCATTATTTAGACACACAATATATTACAAACCGATCAATTATTGCAATTAAAATCATATTATTAAAATATTATAAAATATACATAACACAATCACAGGTATAAATAATCACAGAGTAATCAACCGAAACCTGGTGGTTTCATATTTAAATTTTCTGCGATTCTTGCTGTAAATATTATAACTGTTGGTGGTCTTGCAGCTACAGCTAAGGCAGTAATAGATGCAAAGAAAAAATATATAATAGCTAGAAGAACAGAAACGACATAATGAAATTATGGAATCATCAATTATAGCTAGAGGTAGTTTTAAAAGGAGACAGGGAAAGAGAAAACTAATAGTAAAAAAGGCGCCCCCCAATTATATCGAACGTATAGCTTAAGAATTAAATATAAAACGATTTAGAGGAGTATTCATGTCGGACAATCTTCCATCTACACCACCCTTCAAACAAGAATGTGCTGTTGTTAACTTATATAATTCAATTAATACTGGAACGCATTGGATATGTTACTGGTATGATACTAATTAAGCATATGTATTCTATCCATTTGGAGGACTGCCTTCCAAAACTTTGATTAAATATTTGAGCCCTAGTAATAATATAACTGAATATAATAGTGATCGAATACAACCTGCTGATGATGTCATTTGTGGTCACTTATGCATTGAACTATTAAAGCTCTTATTTGATGGATATAATTTTCGGCTATTGAAAAAATGAAACTTGTTACGTAATGAATGATGAATGAGATTTTAAAATATTATATAGTCTATATGTTAAAATGATTGTGTTGCATCTATCAGGGACTAAACCAAAGCTTCGATTGAATCTTCATATTGAGATTGAAAATCAAAACTATAATTTCAAGGTGGGACTGATTGGGTTCTATAGCATGTATCTAATACCAAATGCAACAAAAAATAATACCTACATCTATAAAGGAGAGAAACATAACATACCACCAAAGGAGTATAATGCATCAACATTAGAAACAACACTCCTCAATGAAAATCATGTGACGCATCGCATGGAAGGTATACAATTTGCACAAAACTTTAATGTTGGAACCATTGGGAAGTTGTTAGGTTTCAAAAATAAATACAGCTCTCAAATCATAAGAGACTCATGTGGGGCAGTTTCTACCCAAGTTCTTAAGTATTTAAACATTGAATATACATTGTAACTTAGTAAGAGGTATGATTATAGCAGATGCCGAATATAAACATAAACAACAAATATTATAGCTACATTTAAGCCATTAAGAGTTCTTGGAACCAATAACTTATGAACCTCAATATCCATTATTCTTTCCCTTTCAACAATCATATAAGCTCTATAGAAATGTGTTACTAATTAATGGCATGAAGAAGTTAGTTTTGGTTGTGCAATAACAAACGTGATTCTTATGATTAAAGATAATTCTTTAAACAAAATTAATATAATATAGTCTTATTTTTATTATAATGAAATTTATTGAGAAATACGAGTATCAATCGTTCACACTGAATCGTCGTACATTCAACAATTTAATCAAATAAGGATACTGAGTTCGATATGGATGTTGGTGATGGGTTTGTACACCCGCATTACTCTGATCTGTATATAAAGTTTGAAGTTATTGGCAGGGACGCTGGAGAAACCTTCACAGCGGGATCAAATGTTAAACTGATATACAATTTTGTTCCGTATTTATTTTCTGACGTAGGGATAAGAAAGCATGGCACTGTTATTGATAGAATCGATTATCCATGTAATATATCAGCTCCTATCACTACACGTCGATTCTCGAAGTCTGAGCTTGGATATTACAAGTTAGGTGCACTAATTAAGGATGAGAAGCTTCCACGGAAAGAAAACAGTGCTATTCCCTCTGCGCCTACTGTTTGGTTTCTTTAGTGTCTATAAAGAAATTATGTGGAAGGGTGGTTTGCGAATAACATTTAAGAAGAGTGCAAGTAATAATGTTTTATTTTATCGGTGGAAAACAAAGGAAGTGGATGGTACTTTAGATGATAGTACACTATCTCATGCGGGTAAACTTGTGATCAGCTCAATAGAACTTAAAATGTCAATTCTAGAATACGAAAAGAGTTATGCGATGAAACTCAAAGCTGATATACCTCGAAAGCCTCAAATACCAATTCAGTTTTATACATATCAAAGTATTGGGCTACACATATCTGGTTCTTATTTCGACTTTGATGTAACAACACAGTTCAATTCATTGCAGTTTGATATGCCCGATTTCTTATTGGTTTCTTTCAGACTAATCGTGATGATGATACAAAACAAAAGGATGCTAACAAGTTTGACCTATGTAAAGTTAAAAATATTTATTTAAAGAATGGTCGTGATGAAATATTTCCCCGTGAGAACTTAAATCTAGATATCACAAAGGCTGCTTATCTGAAATTATGATAGCTTTAGGCTTTTAAGCGTGTGACACAAGAGAATACGAATGCGATGTATAACCCAACAGAATTTATCGAGAATAGGCTCATGTATGTTATTAATACAAGGAAACTAAAGCAAGTAGTAGTGAATGAAAGAACGAATATTAAAATTATAGTGAACTTTGAAGAAGCAGTGCCTGCAAATATCTTTTGCACAGTGATACTAATAGCTCAAACCTCATACATTTATGAGGTGAATAATGAAAGGTATTGGAGCAATTTTAATAAAACTATCAACACAATTATATCTAATGCAACCATAATCTAAACCAAGTGTATTTTTTAATTAAAAAGTGGCATGCCAATATTCACCTTATAACTTATCAGGATATTAAAGATTTGAAGTCTATACATTCCGTAGTGTTTCCGTAGTGTTTGCAAGTAACTACTACATGCATTTTGTTTTCATTTCAACTGAAAAAGCACTCAAGGCATTTGGTACTGTACTATTTATTGCATATATGTAGTAATATATTAATGTGAAATGGTTGAAATAGCTTCGACGACAATCGAATGCTGGAGTTTGAACCAATACTGAAGTTGGACAACGTTGCGTAATTGGCAACCAGACATCTCAATGGGATTATGGCATGTACATGATTTTACACTCACATTGAAATTCAATGCGTTCAGAGTGGTACATTCTTGATCACTTACATCTTTGACAATATTCAATTGAAATATCTTATTGATCCAGTAACTTGTCTTTTTCTTTACAATAAAATATTGCGTCAGGTTCACGCAATAAATTCATAACTTTACGTAAATGAGGAACACTGTACCCATTAGAAGTATCCCACTTTAGTCCGTGAAAATTTTCAGTTAACCGCTCGGCTTGTTTTTGATAACCCATAGAGAATTCTGTAATTTCACAGAGTAATTGACCATTCAGTGGAATACCATGCTGGCATCACTAGCCACCAGAGAAAATTCTCTAATAAATTCATATCTGGATATTTTAAAACCTTGCATATCAATAATGTACTGGTTAGAACAACAACTTGCACTTTGATCAGTAACACTTGCAAACTGCTGCTCTATGATTGTGGGAATCAATTGGGCTATGAATTCTCTATCTTTTATTAAAGCAAAACAGTTCTTAAAAATGTATTTTTACTAATACTCACATGTCCTTGGCGTTGAAACACCTCATAATATTCATGAAACGCTTTAGGATGATTCATTAAATGTTTTGAAATTACTGAACCACTGTTCCACACATACATGCAGTCATTAGTCGATTTTAGATTACATCCACTGCACAAAATTGGATTGTTTATTAAATAAGTTCTAAATGTTTGTAATATGCAACCGTCCATAATAAATACTTCATCACAAAATGTACAATGCGCCATATTATTCTTACTTGTAGCGTACATTTCCCCTGTATCTGTAGCCTGCTTCCCGGTCCTTCTCCAGCAACTCCCACAATTTCCGCCGTATCAAAACTGCTAACTCTTGTTGATATGGTAATATCACAACAGTGTTTAATTATTGCCCCGTTTCACACGAAAAGAGCAGTTGGTAGCTGTTGAATGTAGTGTAACGGTAGTATCCGTGAGGTCGCACTACCCTTTTAAAAACGGGGGAAGGGAAATAAACTATATTTAATACGAAACTGAAGTTATGTTTACACTAACTCTTATTGTAATACAATATTACAGTAGAGCTTGAATTTGCGCACTTGATCATAAACACACACGAAGAGAGTAGTTGGTAGCTGTTGAATCTAGGAGTAATTGTAGTACACACGTTTCAAAACTGATATTCTGTGAATGCTTATAATGATAGATGCTTCACAGTGAACAGTAAAATATCAAACTAATTATTATTTACAAGATTATAATCATGTTGCTGTGAAACAAGGTTTTCCATCTATTGCTACTATAACCATGTAGTTGTTGAAGAAGATTTTGCATCTATTACTATAATGCAACATAATGAATGAATCACTACAGCCATTTATGTCTTTAGATATAAACTTTGTGAGACAAACATGCATCCATGAAGATCGAAACCTTTCGAGACGACAAAATTAGACACTACGTCAAAACAGCAAAAACTTTTGAGGCACCCGGTGGTTATGAAGCAACAAATCAAAATAGAAGCGGCTCTGGGTTTATAATTTAAGGTGATCTTCCATTTTTAGGAGGAGAGGGGGTGGGTGTCATTGGCATACGGGGCACATTGAAACAGCAAAACCGACATAACTTTTGGGAGCACCTTGTGCGGATGAAACATTTTACCCCATACTAAAATCAACAGGGTGACATCACCCACTGAAGTGACTATGGTCATTGAAATGGAATTTTGCAAAAAATGATAATACCAACAAGGAAAATGTAGATATGCAGTAAATATACAAGATTTAATATTAACACTCTCCTAATTGGTGTTAGCATGTTTAACAAAATTTTATTCGACTGACCATGGTCACTTTGGTAACTGAAGTCACCCTTGGCCCAATGTTGGGTAACTGTGGGTTGGCTTATGGTTGGCGTTGTGGCCAAATGCACAGGGTGGGACAAGTTGACGGGTGGGGCAAGTTAATGGAGTGGTCATTCACTGGCAATTGATCATTTACTGGTCAGTTAACCTATTATGAGTAAACCATATATAGAGAGTACTGGTAACCTAATATCTGGATTTATGAAAAGTCGGAGGTAAATGTGAAATATATTATGACTAAAATCAGATGCATGCATAAATCAGAGGTTTCAGGTAGGTGCGGATTAGTAACCTTCCGGCTTTTCGTACTACGGGAAAAGCTCGTAAATGGTATTTTGGTCTATATGTCAGTGTTCCACAAAAAAGGTTTTGATACTATTCACGTCAAACTCATTTTGTATTGTTTCTACGAAAAGGTGGTTTTGCAGGATGCGGAAAAGGCAGTAGTATGTTGGTCGTAGATATGCTGAAAATGACGGGTGGGGGAGTTTTTCCCAGCCACAATCCTCGATCTTAATACAGGTCCTTGGTGTATGTGGGCGCGCGTTATCACTAGGAAGATGACACTCTTCCGATTAAACAAAGCAGGACCTTTCTGCAACAATGAAGTATAGGCGTTCAAGCTGCTGACGGTAGACGTCTGCATTGATGATCTTGTTACCTGGTAACAGTTAAAAAAGGAATAACCTACGGATATCCCAACACTCAAAATCACTTTGTACGGGTGGAATCCTGTTTTGACAGAGTTCCTGAACCCCTCTTTAGGTACTCATTGCCGTTCGCGTGTAATGTTATGTTAGAGGGCTCATATTTCATCCCCTTTCAGCATTCTGCTCCAAAATACAGGAACTCTAGATGTCAGCTCTGCTGGTTCTGTTGAACCTTTCACCCACGCGGCACCCATTTTCCGAGTTTCGGCACGTACGCAAGGTCCTGCAGATAATTATCAAGGATCGAATGAGTGGCATGGAGTTCGCTGGCCGGTGTTTGAACAATCTGCATTGGATTTGCCTCCAGCGCTGCTCAAAGGGCATCGTTGTCCAGCTGCACAGGCCTCCCTTCACGTGGCTTATCGGTGAGGCTAGTGTCCTCAGACTGAAACCTATGGGACGAACCGCGGCACTGTCGCACATACACAGCACCCTAACCATATACGGCATTGACGTTTCGTGCCGCTCCGCTGACTGCATGTCCATGGTGAAATTCATACACCATGACATGCCGTATGTTGGACTCCGACACTGGAAAAATCAAAGAGAAGCCACACTTCCATAACGTGGAGTAGACCGTTATCCTACACACTGCTGTACAATCAAGTGCCCTATATGATACAACTATGGCACGTGCCGTTTACTTCACTATTCGCTCGTCAGACGGCGTCATTGGAGCGGCTATCGCACATATGACATTACTTATGGTACAAGTTGATGCAAAATGTCACATTGTCAACTTCAGTTTCTGAAAATACTAATACAGAATGCTCTATAGGTATTCATTAAGTTATTTCAAAAGTAATAATGTTCGTTTCTAGTACCCGTGAACAAGTTGATCAAAACAGATATCTATAATATATTTAACAACTAACACTACAAACATATTGCAGGTCATATTCTAATTTAGTTTTCAGGACATGCACATTAAACACCTAAAGATACAATTTCAGTTAATGAGGAACAGAAGGTGTCCAATTTCGAGAAGTCATAAGTTACATTCCGCTAACTCGCATCTAAATGTCAAATTGTCTTAATTGCAAACGTTACGTAAATATTGAATTTCAGTGCGCTGTTCTCAAAATATCACTACAACGTATCCAAAGCTTGGGACAGGACAGTCTAAATTCCCCAAAAGCGTAAAAAAAAAAGTTAATTTTTAGCATGTTGAGGTCGAAAATGTAAAATTCTGGGGAATCTATCCGGCATTAAAACGTATACAAATCTTGACTAATAATGTGAGACAGCTGAAAATCGCTGAATCGCATACCACTAAGACGTAGTCGCATTTCACTAAGACGTAGTGCAAATTTAAGGGGTTTATAGAACAAATACAGACTTTTAATAAATGATACGTAAAATTGGCTTCGAGACTTTTACAATGTCAGATATTTTACTAATAAAACATTTCCATATATTCGTTATTGTTTACTTATTTTGAACCCATCGATCACTGAGATATGGTTATTAAGAAAAGTCAACATTTGCAGACTGACTGAAGGACATAAAATAGCTTTTGAAGACATGTGAATTCTACGTCATGAAAACAGAATAATTCCAGAATGAGTGGAAATTTAATTAAATTGTAATACTATAAACAAGGAAAATGGGTTTGTACTTAGTTATAAGTGGAAGGTAATTTTGAGAGACATATCGAAGTAAGACGGACGGGCCAACAAAATATTTAATTTTAGATCTTTAACAATAGATTAAACGTATATTGTCAGAGAGAATTTAAATAACAATGTTATAACGGTTATGTACCTTTAATTGTAATCTAACGCCAAACCAAATTCCCTGATCATGTGACTAGCACGGTTTACGAAACGATCGTCGGGCTCAAAGTAAATAAACCACAACGAATAGCCGAAAAGGAGTTATATTAATAGAATTATGTAGAGCTGTTGAATTTTGGTAAGTCGTAGGTCAAAATAGTTAAAACATTGCGTAAGTTAGGTTACAAAAATGAAAATAGACAAGGAAATAAGTTTCGACGTATTTGCAGCTTAATTTACACTAAAATCTAAGGTTCCTAAGGTTATTATTTTACAGTTCAACCTCATTAATAAGTAAACAATGAAAGCTGTTTCACTATATTTTCTAATTCAATACAGGTAACGCTCTGCGAAGTAATATACATAAAAAATAAATGAAGCTTAAATTCGTTAGTAAATTATAAAAATTGTCGCTTAGTTTAAATATATATATTTTAAAGTGGCAGAAGTTGTTTACCTGTATTTCAATTTCAAAATTAAACTGTATGAGGTGTATAATCTCGAAATTCGCTAGGACGCATAAAAGCAAAATATTATGTAAACAAGACATCAGCCATAGGAGAGTAAAATTCACTAAAATGTTATGTGAAAAGTTTGGACGTTTTTACATCTAATTATGGTAGCTTAATTTATACTGTTTACGTTTGGCACGCTATATTTTTCTGTTAATAAACAGGCTCTATCAACTGTTGGATAAGTAATAAAACATAACATATTACATAGTTTGGAGTTCTCACTCAGTTATTTTTAGACGAAATAAAAACAAGTTCTTTATTGCAAATGTAATTAGTAACTTTCATCATTAACAGAAAATTCCATACTTTAATTAGGGTGTATTAATTAAAACGATTAGTTTAAGTTCTAAAATTACCCGTGGCATAAATAAAGTTTAATCTAAAATAAATAGAAAGTGTTTGTTAAATATTGGATGCCCTTCAATTTAGTAAAGGATAAAAGATAAAATTTCACCAAGTCCAAATATTTCTGTAAATCCTATTTAAAATTTGTGTAAGCCAAAAGTAATATTCGTAAGACATAAACGGAAGTAACGAACTGGTAAATAAAATTATTGAAATTAGGAAGTTTAATTCGAAAAATTTTAAAACTAACATGCATATTAGGAAATCCAAGTAAAAATTCCATAACCATATTTCAAGAAGTCATAATCTAATTCTTACTAAAGAAAAAATGTTAAATTTCAGTACGTTACAGGTTATAAAAGTATCCAACTTATGTAAATTGTTTACAAAATATTACGTTAGAAAATATTAAATTCACAAAGTCATAGTCCTAAGTCAAACGTATCTGAATATATTATTACTTTAAAAACGAAAAGTTCTAAGAATAATATTAAATTTCAACGAGCACATGTAATTACGTAAGCGACTTCCAGGAAATGTTTAATTTCGGGTTCCGTCATGCAAATCATAGGTTAGAAAATATTAAACTTCACTAAGTTGTGTGGGAACGTTATGCAAGAAGATGAACTACACTAAATTCTATACAATAAAATGTAGAATTCACTAAAACACATATAAAATATTTCGCTAAAGTCATATGCATTTTTAATACCACTCTAATAAAACAGAACTTTACCTTGAAGACGTAATAATAATATTAGGATTTTCCAAAATCTACTTTCTAAAACATCGGTGACATCTAAATAAGGTCCCTGATAGGTACTCCGTAAACCACGCTACTTTGAAACCGCTAAGGGTTAGCTAAAATAATTTTAAATTTGGGATGACCATTATTTAAAAATCAAAAGATAAAATTTTCATGGGTTTAAGATCAAAGTGATAGGTCACGTATAGTGTATCTCGAAAACGGTACGGCGTAGTGGAAAAATGTTTAAATTTAGTATCATAAAGGAAATACATATAAAAGACGAGTTTCGTAAAAACAGTTGACCACCTAAAAAGTAGAGAGTAGGAAGAAGTCTCTGGAAGATAGAGGCCTAAATACTAGTACAAAGAAAACTAAGAACCTTGAGTTTAACGGAGAAAGAAATGGAAAATTGATGTTCCAGGAAGGACGACTGAATAAAATGAAAAGTTGTTAATATTTAGGTTCAACTGTTGCTGGGAATTGCGATTTGGACTCGGAAATAACAAACAGAATGCAAGAGGGATGGCGAAATTGGAGGATAGTAAGTTGCGTTCTCTACGACCGCACAATTACGGTGAAGAATAAAGGGACGTTTTACAAAATAGTGGTTAGACCAGAAATGATGTACGGAACAGAAACATTGACAACAAAGAAAACAGAGAACAGATGCCACTGAAAAGAGAATGGTACGCTTGACATGTGGGATAAAAGGAAGAGATAAAGTGAGAAATGTGAGAGTAAGAGGTAAAACCAAAGATGAAGATATATCTAAGAAGATACAAGAAAGAAGACTGGAGGTATGGACATGAGAATAAATGACTGTTTCATCTGAAACCTTGAAGCTCTCGGCAAGTTCATCACACGTTTGGCTGCTTACATACTCTAAGGCCGCCTTCAGGACCTGTGAGCGCCCACTGCGGGGTTGATCATATACGGACAAATCTCCCGCCCTCAATTTCTGGAACCAATGCCTAGTGGCTGGTTCATTTAGAGCAATATCACGAAAGACTTGACGTATTCGGCGATTTGAAGCGGCTATCTACCTTAAAGTCAGAAAGTAGAACACTCCGAATAAGCTGCTTCGGCACCTCAATTTGTCTTCGCCACTGCTGAAGCCATGACTGCAATGAGTGCTCAAAGCGTTTCTCTTCGTCGAAGTCAATCTTCCTATCCTATTTCTAGTCCGATCGCTTTTCCTGCACCTGAGGCACTTATTTTCGTATCAGTGATCACGTCTTCCCAGGCAACGTGAAAAACAGCATGAACTTTTTAATTACCTTGTATTAACTTTGTATTTCATATTTGTTTCAAAAGTAATTCTTCGGAATTTCATTCTATTTAAGTAAACATCATTTAAACTAATTTGTCCATATTTAGTTTGCAAATAATATGGTAAACTTCACATATGTATTAAGATAAATATAGCATATACATGAACAACAACCTGGCTAAGATCATAGTTTTAATTTTTAAACATAAATTATAATATGCACCGTAAAAAGGTACGAATATTTAAACATGACGGTGGGATCTTGCGACCTGGGACAGTCAATCAGCGATCGGAATGTGTCCCGACCAATTAGAGCACAGGATTTAGGTCACTTGACCTGTAACTACCAATCAGTGTTCAGGGCTGGGATTAAATTTAGCCAAGTGACAACTTTCTACTAGAACATGGTATAATAATCTTTGCGAAAGGTATAAGGTTAATCAGGAGGTATTCACTATAGAACTGTTTGTCACTGTCAAACAGAATTCGTATAAAATCAGCGAATGATGATGAAAATAAATTAGCTATTTGACACATGATTTTATTCCTAACTTGCACATACAAGAATGAGATATTGTTGATGCAACTGTTTTATATTTAACGTGGAACATACTAAAAGAAAATAATGGCACAGTTAAAAAATTTTGAAAGGAGAAATACGCCCTTGTACGTTATGTGTAACGTGCTGATTACAAATGTAATATTTATAAAAAGAAGTACAAAATGTTGTGTCGCTTTCGCAAGGTTCTAGAACACAGGTCCCCCTGGGTGAATTCAATATACTAGCATTAGAAAAATGTCTTTTCTAATTTGTTTATGATATACTAACATGAACTAACCTAACATTTAGTCACAAAACATAGGTAAACAG
Source organism: Lepisma saccharinum (assembly GCA_022664845.1). Taxonomy (NCBI): domain Eukaryota; kingdom Metazoa; phylum Arthropoda; class Insecta; order Zygentoma; family Lepismatidae; genus Lepisma; species Lepisma saccharinum. Next base: position 11,280 of record JAGDQP010060432.1, read on the forward strand.
AACTAACTTAGGGTTTTCAAAGTGTGAAAAGATAGGGGGACCTGCGTTCTAGAACCTTCCCTGCAGCTTTGATTACAGTGTATAACGAGAGCTATTAGAGTACATCTCCTTAACTGTTACACAATAAAATCCAGAACAAAAGGCTGAAAAATAGACGGAAATGTTAAAGAACTCCTTAATTAAGAATTATTCCAGCTTATACCCGAGTTTAATAATAGTTCTCTATTCATCAGAGAAGAGAAACAGTTCATAAATTAATGTTAATTTAATGTATCTAACTAATAAATATACATACTCACTCACCTTTCCACTTAGGTTTACGTCGAGGTTTATGCTTTGCGATTGGCTAGGTGAATGTGACGTCACTAGCGGGATACCAGCTCATCGAGAGAAGTAAAGAGCAAGAGATTTCTATTAGATTTATTATGCGGCCGCGCTCAATATCTGTCTAATATACAGGGCGTATATTGAATATAAGACTTATATGAAGTTTATGTTTTAATACACTTAACAAAAAAGTACTCAATTTCACTTATTTACTCAGTACTCATTTACACATAGTAAAATTAAAAACAAACGTCACCAAACGTTATTCCTAATTTTACGAGACTAAAGCCGTTGTGCGCGTGCGTCTGAGGCCTACGGAAAAATGATATATTATAGGCTTTGTTTTGTGTACTAATTAAAAGCGAAAAGTAGTCGCATGTTTAACATTTTTGTTTTTGATAAAGTAATTTAAAATATCTCAAAAAGGAAGCTGTCTAATTTTGTATTTTTTTAAATTTTGTAATTAAAATACAAAATTACACACACACCAAACTATATTACAATAAGTTTGTCACAAAGAAAATGAAACGTGAAATGGTAAATAAGTATTTTCATTTTTGAGGAGTGTTACAAAAAATGAAAAGGAGGCGCTCTCACTTC
>JAGDQP010060433.1:0-12206 GCA_022664845.1 Lepisma saccharinum
ATATTGCAGAGTTAATCATGCATTGTGAAAAGTTTCCAGAAAACATTGGAAGCTTATTAGTCTTTTCGTCATTTATGCACACGGAAATTTATGCGAGGGGACCTTGTCGCGATTTCCGAACCAGGGATAGAAGGTGACCTCAAATTAAGCTTTGTCTAAAGATCCAATAATAATTTTTGGCACTTGCGCATTGAAGTCAATAGAAGGCAAACGATTTCTGACGAGGGATAGGAGATAGCAAAACAACTCTGTATGTATTGTAGAGCTAATTACGTTTCGTCTAAAGAGCCTATGACAGTTTTGCTTCGGGACTTAGTGTTTCTGGAATTTTTGCTCATGAAAGTCTTTGGGAGGGTGACAGTTTGTCGCGATTTTTGTACCAGGAGTAGAAGATGACTCAATTGTATTTTGATATGCAGTAGAACTAATTAAATTTCGTCCAAGAGGGCATATAATTGCTTTGGGGTAATAAAGAACATAGTGTCACTTCCAGCAAATTTCCATGCGCATAAGTACGGAAAACTCTAAGCTGTCGAAGTTTTTCGAAAAATATTATAGGTTCTTTAGAGGAAGCTTAATTGGCTCTACAAAATATCGAAACATAGTTTAGGTCACCTCCTAACCCTGGTCCAGAAATTGCGACAAACTGTGCCCTGCCATAGACTTTCATGCGCATAATTGCCGAAGACGCAAAATTGCTGATATCTCCCGGAAAGGATTTTATGCTCTTTACACGAATCTTGATTAACTGTATAGCATATGAAAAGCTAGATATGGCATCTTCTACCCCTCGTCCATAAATCGCGACAAACTGTCTCATTCGACAGACTTCGATAAGATTAAGTGCCGAAACACTTAGTATCTGATGTTTTTCGCAAACTCTTATTGGCTCTTTGGCTAAAGGTTAATTATAATATATCAAAAGCTATTTGAGTTCACCTTCTATCCCTGGTTCGGAAATCACGAAAAATTGGCCCCCATCTCATGGACATCCATGCCAATAAACACCTGAAACACTAAATCCACTACGTTTTCCGGAAACGATTATAGGCCACTCCAACTAAGTTTAAGTAGCTCTTCAATATATCAAAACATAGTTGAAGTCACCTCCTATTCCTTCTCCAGAAATCGCAAAATACTGTTGTCTCCCATACACTTCAATATTAATTTCTGATGTCAAAAATATACCTTACCGTTGTTTGGCAGAAAGAAACTTATACTACTTACGACGAAGATTGCCTTCATTTCTTATAGCTTTCAATTAATTTCGCTTTAGCAACGCATATAAAGTGCAAAACGAAAATTCTGACTCTTTGAAATCATGTTAAAGGACATAAAAATTAAGTATTGAATAAATTCTTAAATATTTTAGATATTACAACTGCTCGTGAAGTATTTTGGCCTACACTCTTTACAGTTTCACAACTGAAGAAATTCTATATATTTTTAATTGAGAACAAAACATATAAACTCAAATAAATATTGTAAGTCTAGGTGCATCCGATGATAACGTACTGATGTACGACTTTGTGCCTTCCTCCAATGGAGGACAACTAATGATCAGTAGACAACTATGGCTACCCTTCATTTAAAATCCGATAAAGAAACACTGACAAACAGAAGAATTACTTACTTTCAAATTTCAATTTTTACAGGGCAATTTACAAAATTTTAAATTTTTATTGTATCTTTATATTAAATAATAAACCTTAATGAAATTGAGAAGTGGTTACCGAAAATGATTAACAATTTGCTTGATATTTCGTTAACGAACACTGTCTTACAATTAAGAATTTGGATCACCGTGTCAAGAATATGTCGAATTCGGAACTTTCTAAACCTGGCTACTAGATAATGGAGGACATTTAGAAAATAAGCAAAGCTAGGAGGACAAAATGACAAAAGGAAGTCATGTCCACAAAAAGGAGGACGTCTGGTAACCCTGAATATTATGTACGAATGGTACGTATAGAAGAAGGATTGTAACCAATAGTATTCTGTGATTATAATCATTGAATAATTATTGAAAGTGTTATTCCTGTTTGTGATTTCATCTGTTGTAGTAAATACATTATTTTGAAAGTGATTAAAATATGTTGATTCCTAAGTCTCTACTATGAAACTACTAAAGTATTTTATCATAAGAACATTAACATTATATTCTCAGTAGAATAATTGTTAATACGTACCGTTATCATCTTCATTACTAGAATTCTCAAGAGTAATTTTAAGAGACAGCATTTGCATTATTGATTTATTTTAATATTTTCGTGGATAGACTTTAGATATTCCTCAGAGCTGCTCGGATCTCATATACCGGTAGATGGATCGTAACCATTCATTTATTTTGTATACGCTTTATAAAGAAGCATTAAAATATAATATACATTTAGGAGTAAAAAGAATGGAAGTTTTATTCTCGATATATTGTCATCCAGAAAGAAAAATTGCATTTATACATCAGCAGCAGATATCTAGTTTTAACATTGCACTTCATTTTGATTCAAAACGGCGTATGCTTTAAAAATAACTTATTTTGTTTTATGAATTGACGATACTGTAATCACAACAATTGGCTTCCACAACGACGATTGTAATCCTAAATATCTCTTATCGATGGTTTGCTTCCGCGCCTACCACGCAGGCAGTCGTAAATGATCGCCGTAGTCATTTTTCGTACTTGTACCATCCAGCCATTCAACTTATGAAACTGATTAAAATTTCCAGATCTCTTTGTTGAACTTGGACATGCATGTTTGTTATGTACGATATGAAACAACATTTTTAAACGAATTAAGGGGGGAAGGATATAATGCTATAAATATATATATAAAAAAAATATATTCATAGGTTTGAGTTAAAGTGTTTATAATATATAAACTTCAAACTGGAGGGCGTTAAACAAGTTCATACGTAGAATGAGAATACACATCAGTATTCCAAGAGATTAAGAAAGTAGTTTGAACACAACAATTACAAAGATTAAATTCAATGGATACTTAGAAGTTTCAGATGAAACTCGAATGGAGCGCCATGTGTTTAGATGATCGTTTCCAGAGACATTTTCGCCGTTGCAATCAGTGAGATTATCTTAATGGCTGTCTGAAAATCCTAGAAATTCGATATTGGTTGGCACGCAGATGCAGCGGCAGTAGATGTTGTGTTGTGCGGTATTATCTAACATGTTCCCCTAAACTTAACCGTTAGCATTGATCACCAGACGGTAGTTAGAGTTTGTCTTTGCATTGTAAAGCAATATATACGAGTAAAAAGCAAATTCATATCACAATTTAGTTTTGTTTGAACAGATGAAACACAAATGTAATATAAATAGTATTTAGAATGTTGAGTGCAATAATAAGTCAAATTAAGGAATATAAACATTTATTTTACTCTATTAACTTACATTAGAAAACAAATCTTGCTCTTTATTGTTAACTCAATTTCTGACTCTCTTAAAGCCATGAATTAATACTCGAAAATTATGTAACCTTTCCCAAACATTTTTCGATGGAAGTCTTTAAGGTTTTCAGTAGACATTCATTTCAAATTATTTCACAAAAAATTATTCTAATGTTATAAGTATTCTTTTAAAAAGTCATGTCATAAAAATTTGATTTAAATTCTTTAGTACAATTCCACCTACCAGTTGTTCTTTTCCAGTAAATCATCTGCTTCTTTAATTTTAATTTGTTTATGGCCTACTGGCATTTTTGACTCACAAAGAGACCATAAACGTTATCATATCATATCCTACCCTGAAAATTTGCTAGGAGAATATACGTCCTATAGAGAGGTAATATATAAGAAATTAACTGCCTATATTAACTGTAAGGTACTGAGATAGGCGCTGGGATATTAGTGGAAGTGTGTGCAATGTGAATCTTTTATGTTTCAATAAACAAAAGTCAGTTCTGCTTCACTTTCGTGCTGGAATGAAACACTTCCGAAATCTAACGTGCCCTACCACACCGCATCACTTCTTGGCAGGAACGTATTTATTTATAGCCTTTTGGCATCTCAGGCTCAGACTGTAGGACCAGTTTAAGATACTATCCCGTCATTGTTAATGGTATTGGAAATATGAAGCTTTGAACTTTATTTCCCTATGCTTTCGGAAGCCTTTAGTTCCGACATTATGCACTTGTTGAATATATCTAGAGAAACTGTTTTCCTTTTTTGTATCGAAGAAACATTTCGCAAAGTTTAGTATTTACATAATTATATCTGTCAAGACCTCATAGGCCGCGGGGGCTCTAAGGTAGAACGTTCTCCTCTGGTGCGTGAAGTCTTCCGTTCGATCCCGACACGTGTTATGTGAGCTTTGTGGAGGCCAAACACAGTGTTCGTGAGCTTTCTTTAGTTCTCCTACTTTCTTCAATCCACCAATTTCCCCATCATCATCATTCATAGAGTCAAAAGTTAAATGCCGAAAGGCATTAAGAAAAACTCAAATTCTCGGACATTCCAATCGTTTTTAGTCTACGAAATCAAACTCTCAAAACGCCTTGTCCACCGCATCGGCTACTACTGAATAGTAACTCAGCATGAAACTTATTTCCCCCCGTTATCTTTCAAGAGGTGTGTAGGTGCACCAAATGGCCCAGTTCGCCACCTCACCTGAAGCAGTACACTTATAAAAGAACAAATAATCTTGATTTAAGTGGTGATAAACAGTCTGTGTGGTGGGATACTTCTTGTTGCTACAATATCGAAGAACCCATGTCTGATCAATTGTTTAGTGGAGGTAATTTAGTCGGCGATTTTTCACGTAATAATCCTTAGTGCGAAAATCAAAATTGGGAACAGCTCCATACACATACCACCATCATCTCATATTATATCAATTTCTATTTTTATCGTATCGAGCGCAAAATCCTTAAATAAAATTCAAATTCATAAAGTTCTCGGTTTTAGCTAATCATGTGTCATGCGAGGAATGTCGAGACTGTTTAGGAGCAAGATATTGATGATTTGTCCCAACAAAATTCTGAAGTGCACTGCGTTATTGAACTTGTAATATAAAATACATTATCCCTAACATTATAAGTTACTACTATACGCCACAACAATTTCTGAACTAATAACATTAAATTTTATTTATTAAACGTTAACTAGTCTCAATAGAGATCCATTGTTTAATTAATTATATCACACAGTTTGAATTAATTAAATTATGCACACAGAGCAAATGTTTATTGCATTGGCAAGATATTATGCACGTAGGATCAATTACTTGAATCACATAACTTTCGTAAATAGTAAATACACAAAATTATTACTTGGGAATAGTAGATATGGCTGTAATGCAGTAGGAAATCAATTACGATTTTGAATATAATTTCACTATTGATCTCTATGCTCTTTGTGTATGTATATACTATTCAATAAAAAAATAGAAACGCGGATTATTATATTTGAAATCTCTTGAATAAGTTATAAACTGTATAGTATAATTGGTTTTATACTTACAATATATAATGTACATTTTTAGCTCTAAATATATAATGGCAAATATGACAATTGAAAGTTAATTATTCCAAAACGAATGCTGTTTAAAAACCGGCGTATTTATATATTCATTGGGAATTTGTAAATCATGTCATATTATCATATTTTCTAAATATTTTCTTTAATATTCACTAAGCTGAGTATCACAGCCTGCTAGCAAGAGAATTAATATATTTATTAGAAACCGATACATGTAAGTGAGAACACCTCTGACAGATGAAAATTAGTTAATCACTGTCCTAGGGCGATCTTGAAAAGCACTAAATATGTATAAAAAAGAAAATATGTATAAAAAAGAAAGACAATGAAGAATGACCCTAGCTATAAATTATTGCAGTTTATTGTGCCATCTTATTTACTTACTTATTCATCAAGTAAGTGCGTGTGCTTCCATTCTTTTCTGTACACAATTTATCAAATAGCAAGTCAACCTCTTAAGCAGTTCCAAGTAACAGTAATGTGTAACGGTTACTTTCCTTGAACTATAACTGCTATTAACAGTTACCATAAAATAACCATTATTCGTATTCTTTTCGCTAGCAATTTTATTTTGAATAACTTTCTTCTCTTCTCTAAGGTGTGTTCTTATTACTTATAACATTGCCTGTTATTCCTCAGCCAGTCCATATTTTTTTTTCATCGATGTGGCTTTGAAGAGACTTGACTGTTCTTCTTGGAGACGATTTGAAGATAGAAATACGTTTTCGACCAAGTACTGTTATTTCCCATCGGTTATAACAGTTACAGCAATTTGCAACTGCAGCCGTTATTAAAAGTTTGTTATTTTATTGTTTGCTTATGCACGCTCGTTTCCTAAGATGAATTTAATGTGTATAATACAAGGGTTGTACAGAAAAAAAAACAAATGTTTATTGTAAAGTTTCATACATGGAAGAGAACCTATTCTATTGTGGATATTGTTGTCTTCCATACGTGGAAGTTAATCAACACCAGCGTTGCCTAGCAATCACTTTGAGCATTAACTGGCAAATTTGCAAATGTGGTGCTAACAGCAGTAATGCACTAGAACACGCTCGGTGCAGGAGTGTCCTTTTGGTGATTGTCAGTTACACGAAGGAACTGGAAAAGTAGCAAGTATTATATGTTCACAATTCTGTATCAAAAATATCACTAAGACCTTCGTCATGTTGCACTAAACCTATGAAGAGAAATGTTTTTAAGTCGAACGTAATGTTGTGAAAGCAGAGACGTTTGAAAAAGTGTCGAATCTCCACTGAATACGTAGATATGTCCTAACGGTCAAACACATGGATCCCATAAAAAGGATGCAGGATGTCATCCGTGGAAACCGCTGTCTCATCGGAAGTGTAGTTATTGCTAAACTGAACATCAACAGGTTCAGGTCACTCGATTTTGACAGAGAAACTGCTGGTTTGACATGTTACCATTAAGTCTATTCCACATCTGTTACTAGACGAAAGAATGGAGGATTGTGTCAGAATATGTAAAGAGTTGTTATAAGGAGCAAACGCTGACCCAGATTTCCTAAAGCTCGTGATCACTGTGTACAGTACAGTGGGATGTGATACATAGTTGGAACGAAGATCCATTTATTATTACAGGAGGTTGGACAATCCTCGCCATGCCCAAGAAAGCATCAATGAGTAAATTCTGTGCTGAAATTGTGTTCATCAAATAATTATCTTAGCTTCTATTAGATTATTCCGAATGAAGTGGGTTATATTGGTTCGGCTATAATCAGGGAATGCATTCTAAATCTATAAACACTAGACTACACAAATACACATACTGTAGTTTGATCATGCACGTTTATTTAATATCATTTAGATACTTGCAATCTGTTCATACTACAACCATATATCATATAGGTTACCATAGTACATTAACATTGACTTCTTAGATGTCTAAAGGCCATTAAATAAAATACAAAAATTAACAATGATTTTATCTAGAATGCTTCGTTAGAATGTATATCGCATAATGTTATTTCGTATATCAATTCTGTTTGTTTATTATACTTGTGAAGCAAAAGCAAACTCAAAAATATCTTATATGCACATTGAGATAGATCATACGCATATATTCACTACTATAATACAAGTGTCAAACATTTTCTTTATATTATCATCTTCTTGACTGTAAGGGGTTCGTCGATTCAACTTTTGGGCCACTTGATTCAAGTGAAGGAGCATCGACATTAAGGCCAGGCAACAACTACGAGAACAGGGCGGAGCAAGAGGATTAAGATATAGCAGAACAAACCTTGCATGATGTATTAAAATAATTAATGTTCTAACTTCTCACTCGCTGTTCGGAAGTTTTTGGCAAAGCCAGACACATATTGTCCCACAACCGTTGTACTCCGTATACGTTAGGCACCATCCGACTTCTTTCTCTTTCCACACTTGAATTCAACCCTGAAACATAGCAGATTCCACACAAGACAGGCGATACAGAAGAAATCTCTAAGTGACCTCCAAGCCATTCGAAGACTGGAGTTCAGGTGGTTATTTTAAACCAGGAAGAAAATTTGAAAGGGGGTATGTGCACAGTAGTGGAGATATTGTCTCTTTCATGGATATTGTCTCATTGTTATAAAAATTCGGTTTCTCCTTGAACAACCTTTCTAAATGTCGGTGTGATCATACTCGGTTTGTCTGCCTTCTTCAATTCAAATATGTTCTGACATTACATGCACTAGTACGAATTAAATCTGTTTTCTTTTGAAACTGCTTTACTTCATACATTTTGCATCTGAGAGCGATGACAGAAATTAAATTTAGATTTGGTTAGGATATTTTATTAAAATTTTAATATCAATACTTACACTAAAAAGCATGTGCGCGAAGAAATAGCATAGTTGTTAGAGATTTACAACTTAAGTGAATCGCATATCAAATATCTAGCAAGTACAAGGAAGCCAATAAAGTTTTTCTCGTTTTCGACGTCCGATTAATCATGCGCTCACAGAGAGGAAACGAAATGACGCACGTGCCTGCCAAGCGATCGCGAGTTAGTCTGACTATCGACCTTCAGTAATACAGGCACGTTGTGCACACATAGCAATCATAGCTCGTCCAATGTAAAAAATAAATTGAGGTGTCGAAGTAAATTGTTCGCGTCTGTTTGTTGTATGACTTTGAAGTGGGCCTGTCAGCTGCCGCATATGCCAGACATTTGGTGAGAATGTCGTGAATGAACGCACTGCTTGGCATTGGTTCCAGCAATTCCGTTCGGGAGATGTGAGCCTTGCTGGGGTACCTCGCAGTGGACGACCACATGTGCTGGATGACGCGGCCCTGAAAGCAGCCATCAAGGAGCATAGTAGTATAACGTGTGATGAACTTGCAGAAAGGTTCCATGTTTCCGCTAAGATAGTCAGACTGAGCCTGCATGGGATACGGAAGTCATACAGGTTAAGCAAGTGGGTACCCCACACATTGTCCGCAGCCAACACGGAACAACGAGTGACAGCCTGTTTACTCTTGTTCTTTCGGCACCTGAACACACACATAATTGATGGCTTGCTCACTGGTGACGAAATTTGGATCCTCTATGACACTCCCAAGTGTACCAAACATTGGGTGTCGTCACGTGATCCTATTCCTCACACCTCAAGATTACCTCTGCACCAACGAAAGGTTATGATATCTGTATGGAGGACTTGTTACCAAGTGGTACTCCTTCCACCTGGTCAGACCATCACTGCTGACCTCTACTCACAGCAGTTGCAAAAGGTGCACTGTGCATTGCTGCAGAAGGAGCCGGCATTGGTGAATCACAATGGTGTGCTGTTCCTCCACGCCAATGCCAAGCTACATGTGACAAAAATGACCCAGGAGACCATCAGCAACTTGGCTTGGAGACACTTTGCCTAGCACTATATTCACCGGTTCTTACAACAACACATTACCACATATTTAATTCCCTCGACAACCACTTCCATGGGCGATCCTTCGCCAATTATAGAGACCTGTGGAATGCATTCACGGACTTAATTGCCTTGAAGATCGCCGACTTTTATCACAAGGATATTTTGAAGCTGCAGGAACGTTGGCAACAGGTGTTGGATGCTGATGGAGCTTACTTTGAAACCTAAAGGTACGTACCGTCCACTGTATTTCTCTTTGTTTATCACTGCTCTAGAACGGAAATAACTTTTTGGTTATCTTGTAATACTATTTCAAGTTCACTATTAGATGTAGAATAATATATTATTATTATTAATCACAACCATATTCAATCCACTACTGGATGAGGTCTCTCCAGGTGGGAGGAGTTGGTCTACTTCTCCCACGTTGATCAGACGTGTTGGGAGCGGAGAGCCGAAGCTCTCAAGTGTGGTCGCAACTGTCTCTTATTCACAGCAGCTCCCAATTTTCCCCACGATGCTGTGTCAACAACGAAATTTTGAGTTGAAACTCCACCGGGAGTTTTATGCGGGACCGCTTGCACTGAAGTCCAGCGCGCTATCTACTAGGCTACGCAGGAGGCTCATACATATAATCAGCATAGAAATTGAATCTGTGTGTCAAAGTTTAGGAGCAATTGGTGTGTGTTTGAGGAAAACGTGGTGGGAAATGTTATTAATATCAGTGTTTATGGTACACCACTTAAGAATATCTGGGCGCTATTGCCTAGCTCTGAGTGTCCATTTTAAATAGTGTTACTTGTAAGTCACAATACGCTGCTCAGTATTTTCAGTTTATAAGTTTAACTTGTAGCTCAGGGTTCCATCTTTAACAACCTAAGAATCACTTACAAATTACACGCTACTTATGCGCAGCCATTTTCCTGATCTCATAGCCTTTCAGTAGCATTCGGTCTCAGATATATTTTGTGCTGAAAGGAACGCGTTGTGAAATAAACGGTCTGATTTCAGCGGTTAACTTATCAAATTTGGACAATTAGAAAGGTAACAGACGTTCTAAATTGGGGAATTTTCCCTAATTACTGTATCTACTCTTTAGAAAAGTTTTGAGACGTCTGTGACTCTAACCAATCATATTAAAATATTGATCTGCCATTTCGTCTGTAATAGTACAAACCAAAATATTTGCACATAATTGCCGAGGAAACTCAGGATTTGTCGTAAATTTGCCAGCTTGCTTTCCGAGTTACTATGACAATCACGCCTTAAAGAGTAAAACTTTCTCCACCGTAGGTTTTCCATAATATGTGTATTGATGATGTGTAAAATAGCTCGACATCAACTTTGAAGAAAAATTCATTGCTACCGCTCTTAGTTAATTGCAGTATTTCTCTGGGGAACACCGGTTCACAGAAAACTGTATGTAACCCATACTTGTCATTCGGCGGCTATATTAGAATTTAATATTGTGGCCAAATGCAGCATGACCTGACCAATGTGGCCAATTTCGTGTCTTGGCCAATTCTGTCTAGGATTATCTTGAAAGTCGTAGCACATTTCAGTGCAAATGAAATTGGAAATATAACCTTGACTTCTTTTTTATGAAAATCGGTTTTAATAGAGTAGTTTATCTATCCTCTATCGGAAGATAAAATATTACCATCAATTCGAGCGGAATTTTGCTCCGTCGAATTTAGTATTGTAATTAACACTTTCATACTGGAAGAATTTCACAGTTATTTTGGCTATCTCAGAAAGCATAACATTTCTCCATGTGTTTAAACTAAGTTGCCTTCATTCTGTGGAAGAACTTAATTAAATTTCCAAAGGAAGAATAGAAAAAAAAAACATATATAACCGTGGCGGGACGTGCCCCAAAACTGCCAGTTCCCTAATTTTAAAAACATATTTTAAAGAAACAAAAATCATTAGCATGATTTGAGAATTTTAATAGAACGAATTTTAAAGCTTACTAATGATTTTTTCCTTTAGAAGTATGTATTTAAAATTAGTAAACTGTCAGTTTTGTAGGCACCAGATGTCACTGCACGTTAGTGAGAAATATAAATTCAACAAATATGCCTCAAACAGTACAAATATCGGAATCAACTTCATAATAGATAACATAAAAAATCTTGAATGCTCTAACATTACTAGCAGAAAAACGTATGGTGCTATATACTTTCTAGAGCTTAGGATACTATGTAAAATTATCCTAATTCTCTTACTTTAAAATTAAATTGAAATTTTATTCTATCAAATATTTTTAAGCAATGAGAATACTCATAGAGGACGATGAGTACGCTAATTTTATCAATTTTCAATGGCTATCTTTTAACTGGTTTTCATTAACACAATCTACATATAATTTTCATTTGTTTGTTACATTTAAGTACTTAGGAAAGAATAAAGAAATTATTACAGCAATACTGACGAATAAAGAGGACTTGCCAACATATCTGGTGTAGTAAAAAGTAATCCATTATTTTGAAAATAGATGGCTTGAGTGATCTGTATCTCGCGTTGTATAAGTCCGATTGGGATCAACAAGATGGCGTTCAAACGATGAGATTGCGTACTACAAACAGTGTTCAGATAGTTGTGATGAGCTGACTCAATGTTGTGTGAGCGCGCGTCAAAATGCACACTAGGAAAGAGAAAATACGCTATATTTTACAGTTTTTCTTCGATAAACGCGAACACGCAAGCCAGGCGGCTGCAAATGTGAATAGTGTTTATGGTCCTGATACTGTAACAGCCAGTCACGCGCAATTTTGGTTTCGTCGATTCCGTGACGGTAATTTTGACGTCAAAGATGTACCACGCACTGGAAGGCCACGTG
>JAGDQP010060434.1:0-12206 GCA_022664845.1 Lepisma saccharinum
CCAAGATTGTATGTCCTCGGTAAAGAAAAAAGACAATTAGAGAATACAAGGTGCTGTTCACTGACACTTTTTAGACAGCGTAAGACTACGACAAATACTTACATTTGTCTGAAACAATACTAGAGATATCAAACATCGTTGCTAAAATATACTGTGTCCTTGTATTTTTCTTAAGTTTGCTTATGTATGTCATTAAATTGCAGAGACCAGTAATCTTAACTTTGATATTGGTCTCGCATTCTCGTTTCAATTTAGCCACTACTTTACTGAAAAGGAAAGGATTCAATCGCTCATGGCAGCTTGACCAGTTCTTTCAAAATAATATTCACAATGACTTTAATTTGTAGATTGTCTTAACAAATCTTTAAACAGAATAGCAGACCCTTATTATCAATTACATAATTTTTTTTTTCCATAAACTGACTTCGTTTACTTAAAGTCAGTTTTTGAAACTTGAAGACAATGAATCGCTAGCAATGTTGCCAACGCAATTTATAATCTTTAGCTCATATCCATATATTTATTACTACAGATTATTACTAATCCGAATTTCTAAACCCACAAATGTTACCAAAATGAGTTTTCACGTTTACATCGTCATTGCCTCCGCTGACGAACCACAGTCATTCAATGGAATCCTGCGTCCAACATACACGGAATTGTCTATTATAAGATTTTTTAATTCTAAATTTGTAACATTCGATCCATTATGCGTTACGATCTCAACGGTCCTCACGAAAGATAAAATGTTGAACTTTCACAGTTGTTTTTCTGTCTAATTGTTCTCGCACACTTTCGATGCTGGGAATCTCTTGAGACTTCTGTGTTTTATAGATGATATCCCTTCATCTCCCATTCTATTAAGCTTTAGGAATGCTTTTCTATTTGCATGTTAAACAATAAATTGTCAGAGAGATTGTAGATGATATGAATTGTAATAATCAATATTTACACCTTGACGAGAGGTATAATGGAGAAAATATAAATCAGTTTGACCCCGCACCACCCGGCGAGTCGATTACCTTACTATTCATAAAATAGAGCAACATTCAACTTGTTTAAATTTCTAAAACCGAGTTCTTATATTGCACATGAATATAAATAAGTATCTCCTTTTTACAAAAAATTATATTGAGACTTTGAATAACAAACATTTTAAATTATGTTAGTTTCATTTAAAGTTACTAAATAAAAGCATAAATTCTTATTAGAATTCGTATTTACATTTGCATATGTAAGTCATAATTGCTCGAAATTATTAAACATCAATATTCAAGGACATTTGAGAATACATGAGAGCATTGTTCCACTTCCGATTGAATTGAATGGCATTTTATTTGGATTACGTCCCAAGTGAGAGTAATTTTCCTGTATGTCACCCTGGCTTAATTTGCTACACGTACGGAAATAAATTAAAATATTTAATGTTTATGTGATAAGTGACAGGTTTTGTCATTTGCATGTTTCTAATTAGTGTCTATGGAGAAAGGACAGCCGATAAATACTTTCAAATTATTCTTCGCTTTCAGTTGCGTGGAAAATTTAACAACTTCCATGTATGTACGTGTGAGTTTGTGGGTGTCCAGTATATAAAGTATGGTTTTGCTATACCTCTCCACTCACACTGATATAGCAGCACCTAAGTGATGCTGTAAGGAATCAAACATGAAGATACAACTCCTCGTTATTACATGTGTTGTTCTTTTCGTAGTTATCCACGTAAGAGTAAGTATATATATATATATATATAAATAACTCGTAATATATATAATATTTATATATATATAAATATATATAAATAAATAATATTCGTGAAATAACTAAGGATAAACTAAAATCCACATAAACCACTTACAGAATGGTAAAATGTATTGAAGGAACACCCGGGAGTTATTCATGTAGATGTTTTAAAGTTAGTACACAAGAGAAAGGATATAATCAGCGGTATTGTGATAACAAGGATCTGGCGGTATATCTATAACAGTATATAAAGGGTAGCACAGAGAGGAGTAACGAGCTTTAATAAATAGCGTAACCACCCTTCGTAGCCACCCTTCGCAAAAGTACCCACTCTCGACTGTAACCTACAGTGGAACTGCTAATGTTGTTCACGATATATCGGATTAGCCTGGCAACGTTTGTTGAGGGGTAGAGCTGGAAGTCATGCGATTACCCCGTATATGAATACGTGCTGAATTAGACTATTGTCTGATGTTTTAGTAGGCTCAGATAGAAACCTTGTAGAGTACACAGGATTTCCTTGGGTGTATGGGGACGCTTGCTGCTATGTTGAAATTCACATAATATGTCAAGATATGGTCGGAGGACACGATTGAAGACTTTATTAATGTTCAATACACCCATCAACTCCCCTGGTTGCATATCAACCGCGATTGAGATTTTAAGTATACTACTCTCCATATTATCACTGAAAATGCAGAGCCTGAACGGTAAGAGCGAACATACGATACGCTCTCTCACTCACCCATTTGAATACTTACACGTATAGGTCATTGCTTTCTTCAAGAAAGATACGTTCCGGATCGCTCAATACGAACGCTCTCCATTTACTCACCTCTCTAAGTCTTTTCCTCCCGACATTGCAAGGACGTTCTCGGCGATTAGCAGCTTGCAGAGGTAAACATAATAGTAAAACCGGGATTTTTAAACCTACAGAAACCAAATGGTTGTTTCTTATTGGTGCGTATACATGGAATAACGGTAGCTCCGATTAAACTGTCGGTCATTTCCCCGTTTATCAGAGTATCCTTCACGGTATGTCTCTGCTAGCGCTCATTCCTGTGTTGTGGTGGTGGCACTGAGTTATGGAACACTCTTGATTCTCAGCTCAATGAGTCATGCCCCACTTGAATTGTAACTCTGCGGTATGTCCCTGTAAATTTAAATTGTCCCCGCAGAATTGTAATTCTTTCCGTTTAAAAACTCTTAATGACACTATAATTGTTTGCTGTCATTGCAGACACACACTGTGATCCACACACAACGGAATATCTTTCTCAGTCGTGCTAGGTAAACGTTGGGATGATATTTACTAACTAGACGTTGCGAGATTAGCTTCCAAACCTACACTTATCCCGCCGTAAGCCTAAAGGTCATAATTAAATTTTAAAAAATCACAACAAAATCCTGCACCTAATAACAATTTTCTTGTGAGTAGGTGATTGCATTAAACTCACATGTATTTTTCACTGGAGGTAACTTGTGTACTGTAAACCTCGAACTCATTAGAGCGTATCTGAGGCACACACACACACGGACTCACAGATGTAAACACAAATACAGTTGAAGTCAAAACTGTATGTGATTTATATCCCTTGGCCTTAATCGTGATTTGCTTCACTAAACGGTGGGTGGATTTTAAAGGCACCATGACTGAGGGTTTGCAGGGTTTTTCCTACAGTATAGCAACAAATATAGATATGTATGTGGACAAGTGTTCTAGATGTTACATACCATCGTCTTCAGCAAGAGAGGCACCCAAGGTTCTTCAGTCCTCAGACTCGTATCGGGCTTACACTTTGGTCCGCAGAAACACCTAGAACTGATAAAGTTAAAAATACAGCTGATTTATACTTCTAGAAATTATATGGCCCTTATATAACAATGTGTTGATCTGTATCGAAGTCCTCATAATTATAGCCGTTGACTAGTTTATTCAGAATAAAGGCTATTGATCGTACTCGGCACCTTTCCAGTACAACCTAGGTTTCTTAATAATCGGTACTAAGACCATCTCTACTTTTACTCAATTTTATACAATTATGGAAATGCGATAGGCCATATTACAGTATTAGAAAACGGTTTCCAAAATTGCCAAGCAATTCTAGGACATGAACTGCAATTAGTTTGGAGAATTCATTAATACTTTATAGATTTCACTGCTCAGCCTGTAATGCTATTTCTGGCAGTAAAATATCTAGGCAGAAATGAATTCTCTCAAACACACTTAACTTTAGAACATTTATAATTATAACCAGTATTGTCCCTGCTTTCCAAAATTATTACATTATCTTTCATAATTTTCTAATACAGAAAAGGTAACGGCGAGCTTAGTGGACTCTAAGTCAGCTTACTTTACAAAATCATAAATAATCATGAAAATAATAGTTTTTGATTGGATTTTCCTCGACATGTATTGTATATCAGGATATACACTTAAAAAGTCGCCGCTGGTAATTATAACATTATTACCATATGTTCAAATCGGCATTCCTGGAGGGAAAAAACACGCATTAGTCACCAAGTGTCGCTTTAATGATGACAGAATTAGAATGAACATATGTTTGCTGACTGAAGATGGTGCTTTCTTTATGAACTATATGCTCAGGTCAAACGCAAATGGAAACGTAAATTAAACATTCCGTTGTTTACCACATTGCGTAACTTGGAAACTTGAACCATTCAAATCTATGAAAATGTATTAATTATTTATTCATTATCAAACGATATTTAGAAGGAATGTAACGAAAAATATTGTTCCCACATCACAATTGTTGGTGGTTTAGTAAGAAAAAGAATTAAAGATCCTGATCAAGAAAACCGAAATTGTTAAAGTATTCAAAAACTATAATGTAATGTATAACTATAAATATAAATATAAAGTATAACTAAGAAGAAAATATGATTGTACTTTCTAATTTTAGAGACGATACTATTTCACTGTATGCACATATCCGATACCATAATTTCAAGATACTTACAGATATCATAAAGATTAACGAAAACATTTATTATTTATAGATAAAAATAAATATACTTTTGTCCTCCATTTTTAAAGGGAGGTATCATAAAGACAATTAAGGATCACAGCTTACAGTTTAAACATTTAAAAAATCGCTGAATTTCATATCATAAACATTTTGCAGTTAAGAAATATAATACATTATTAATAAACTAATTTATTAAATATGGTTACAAATATTAAATAGTTTAACCTTTCTAGATGAGTTCCCAATAAATGTGAATAAACCATAAGACTATAAGTATTTCTAAAACGAAGACAAACGTTTTGTTGAATCTAACTTGTTCTGTGCAATGTTAAATATGTACACCTTATTCCAAAAAAGGATGACCGCATTGATTACAGCAATTTTCAGCATTGATTACAGCAATTACAGCAGCTTTCAGTCTAACTTCCGGTGTCTTCGGAAACAGTAAACCAAAGATGCCAGGTTCGAGCCCTGGAGGAAGGATTAACCTTCGCAATTAGGAAAAATGTGCAGATTTTTTTTCTTCTTTTAAGTGCAATAAGACATGCTGAAACATTATTAAGTGTAGAAAAAAGTAACATGCAATAAATAACGTATTGATTCAGTTTTTCGAAATCTTCCATAGGTCTGAGCACGCATTCATTTCGTCACCTACGTTTCCGTACGTAACATTGCTATGAACGTAAAGACACCAAATTAAGTTATCGCATTCATAGTACAATAAACAAGAGAAAGAAGAGAAAAACAACAGCATTTGTAACATATATCAATGCCAATGTCTTGAAAACCGAAAATACAGTAATGCTTCTTCATAAGGAGTTCTATCAGAGCGAAGTGGCTAGATGTGTTCATGCCTGCTCAGTGGCTTCTAATGGTGAAGTTGTGGGTTCGAATCAAGTTCTCGAAAATGTATTTTTATGTACTGATATATTCCTCAAAGCATGGATAATTAGATAAAATAATAATAATAAATTTATATGTATGCAGACAAGCATTGCATGACACAAGTAATTATTATGTCTAAAATATAACAGCAGAGAGGTGGTGGGTGTTGACACAACGTCGGTATATTATATGTAAATGTTAAATACAAATAAATTAAATCTTGTAATAACAATAAATAATTGCGTGTACTGTATTCGTCTGCAGCTATTTTTCATACGGAAGTTATATCTCCATATTCTTATTTACCTTCGTGAAATAGTCAAAGGCTGGAAAAAAATAAGGCTAGGAGGGAAGAATATCCTAAGTCGGTGATCAGGCAAGTTTAATATCCCCAAAGTTCACGATCCCCAGGAACGCTGAGAACACTAACAATACTGTAGTTTCTTTCCAAAGGTTTTCAGTTCAATACTCTGAAAGCTTTTTCCATGTGGAAGTGGTAATTCTTTAATCTCTCTCTGGCTTGGTTCCACATTCTACAATTTGTTCTCTGATGAAGAGAAGTTACTACTGTCTTATAAACTAGAAGGAAACAATGTTTGTCCTGACCAGGGCTCGAACTTATATCCGTGTGGTATTGGTTTAGGAAGCAAGGGTTTTAACCATGAGCTACTTTTGCAACCTGAAAAATATTGCTAAGATTTGTCTTATTAAACACCACCAGATTGAGTCACGATTATACATGAGCGATTTTACATAAGGAAGATTAGATTGGATAAGGGTTAGTAACAGTAAAATTGGGTAAAACTAATAATAAAGTTTCTTTCCCAAATGTCTCGTTCCCATTTTCTTTGATCACCCTTTTAACATTATTGTATTTCTTTTCTTTTCGCAGGGTGAAGAAGATCTCGTGGATGAAATTTTGAATGAATGCGCAAGAGAGAACGGTGTAACAATAGGTCAGCATTTCATATCCAATGATTTTCTTTCTCGCCTACCTGCTGATAACATATAATGTAATCATTTTATACATTTACGATAACTATGTTCACACTATCAATTATCTTACTGGTTTAAACTCTGTATTGGTTTGAAGCACATAATCATGATAATCACTTACGAGAAAGCTAATTTCTAGCCTTAACAAAGTAGGATATTTTCCTACTTTTTTGAAATGTATGAATGATAAATAATGATTAGCAACGTTAACACGATCCTTTCGTTGCATTACTAACTTAGTAGAAATACAGAATAACACGTGCTATAAAGCTTATAAATATAGAGTTTCCAATATACATCTTAAAGAATATGAACAATTTTCATGGGAAATTCCCTTTTCAAGAAAAAAAAACGTCATATACAAAGCATCTCATGATCGTAATCAAATTCTCTCAATAGTTACACAAAGTGATATCAAAGGAAACAATGTGCATGCATTGGGTTATAATTTTAAAACGAATTTAACTATGCCCTGCTTGTATTTATAGTTTTAATTAATTCATTTTAAGAAGAATTCCAATGTAGTAGACGTGTTTCTTTGAAATTAACTGAATGCGTCACATTAGTGTTATGCGTCCGATTCCGTTATATCTGGTAATAAAATCACTACAGAAAGAGAATAATGAACTGTTCCACATCTTCCGATCAGTATTCAGAACATGCCTCTCAAATATTAGCAAATACCAACATTACTTTCTATTTAATTATAATTTTTAGTGTTCTGATTCCATATTAAACATTCAGAAACCATTGCATCTATCCGGTGTGTGATATAGATATTTATACGTGCTAAGGAACCAAAGTAGCTCTTTTCTTCTTCTTGATTTTGAGCCGCTATGCCGCATGATTCGTTACATCACTGTGGCTAGCGTGTGTGAAGTAGTTACTTCAATTTCCCAGTGACATGGTGGCCTATTTTCCCTTGGCAGTTGGATATAAGGAAGGTATATATGAATGCGCTAATAATGTGAAAGTAGAAGAATAGAATAAAGTAAATAAATATATATTGTAGTTTAAATTTTCTATTCATTGAACAATTTTAAAATACTATTATACACGCGTCATTCTTCTGAGATTCTCGCCAATTTCTGAAAATTTGAAAATGCAAATCTATTTTCTTTTACCAGATAGTAATATTTATATTTTATACATCATGCATAATCTATTCCCCTTATCCAGTTTTACGAATAAATCAATATTAGTATGGAATTGGATTATATAATTGGTAGCAGTAGCTATTTCACGGAAAATTGGACACAAGCAAAAAAACGTATTTTCGATACAAACAATACAATTATTCGATAGTCTTTCTTATATATCCAGACGAGCAGTTCAAAAGTATTGTTAAGATTCTGACTGTCAGGTGATATATTTTGATTTATGGCTGACAAAAGATATAAAGAAATATCTATACGGTAATTGTGTGGATGTTTACTGAAATTATCATAGAATTAGAATATAATATAAACTTATTTCAATTTAGAGCTAGAAATTCTTTGTTTCTCAAGGCCAGTTACAGTAAGCTTGACCTTTTAACTCATACTTTACGTCAATTTCAACCAATATTTTTTCAGATATTATTAGTCAAACTAGGTTGGGGCACCATGCATGATTTTAACATGTGTCGGTATTTCATCATGACACTAGCGAACTCTAAATCGTATGATCTAATCACAGATTATTGGATTATCTTTGAGCATGTATCGAAAAGGATTGATACTCATGGAACAAAAGTTGTCGGCTATCTGACGTTATGTGTTTGAATTCTATATTAATTTAAAACAATAATGTTATATTGTACAAAATATTTTTTTTAAAAGTGAGCGTAGAGTGCAGTAAAGTGAAAACAGTGAAATACTTGTCTGTCACCAACTTGGCTGTTTGTAGCATAAATACGATCACATGGCATCTGAACTCTTTACGTTAGAACATTTTTTGTATTTTCTGATTTTTAATATCAAAGTAGGTGATCTTTATGTGATACGGTAATTTCAAGACGTATGTAACGGTTAGTAACCACCTGAGCGTCAACTTATCTTGCTGATGCAAGACAGTAATTACTTTCTTATGTGTTATGTAGATTTCACAATAAAAAAAAACTGAATTTTAAGATTAGATTGCTCCTGTACGCAAATCAAACTAAGGGCATCTTACGATAACATAAGGTTAACGTAAAACAGTTAAACTTTGCAGTGATTAAATTATCTTAACACACTAGAATCAAAGACTTATATCAATGAATCTCAAAGTTTTAAACCCTAGATTAGCAGATATATGTATGCAATATATTTACGTCTAATGTTAACATTAAGAGCACAAGACGACACACGTTATACTTTATTAATATTTACAAGTTTTGTAATTGAGGCATACACAGACTTTCTGTCACTAATCACGTTACATACAATTGTAAAATTCTTAATATTATTTTAAAAAATGTAATTTATTTCTTAAACAATATCTAAATGTATAGTTGTTGATACAGCTTCGAATATAATGCTAAAAAGGTAAAGTACAATTCTTTTATAATAATTTAGCCTTCGCGTCTACTATTGTGGGGGTATTCATAATATAAATCCGAAACATGTTTTGACATTACACTGGAAATCTACTTTTTAGCTTAGAATTTAAAAAATTGTGAAATATTTCTTAGCTTTCCGGAAAGCAGCACTTGATACTTTTTGCACTTTACTTGATTTTATATATAATTTGTTTTTAATACCATATCACAATTAATTGCATCTTTTTATTATATTCCAGAGGAAATCGAAACAGGCAGCAAAACAGGTGAAGCAAGTGAGAACGTTAAGGTAGGTTAACATAAGTCTGCTTTCAACCCAAAGTCAAACCAAAGTAATACATTATACTATTTAAAAACTTCCAAAATTACTGAAATATGCAATGCCTTCTACCTCTCTTGAACTCAACTTGTGACTATACAGTCATTTGTTCTCCTCACTACATATCCATACAACTGCAGTTTTCTTTCATGTAACTTCTTAGATATTTCTACACGATGGGTGTTCTACTTAATCTTACATTTTTCACTCTGTATATTCTTGTTATTTCACACATCAAGCGTAGCATTCTCATTTCCGAGACATGTAATATATTTCTTTGCTCTCTTTATTGGCCACGTTTCTGCTCCGTATATCATTGCTGGTCTAACCACTGTTTTGTAAATACTCCTTGTGTTCTTCAGTGTGATTCTGTGGTCGCAAAGAGTGGCACTTACTTTCTCCCAATTTTGCCAACTCTCTAGCATTCGGTGTGCTATTTCAGAGTCCAAATTGTCATTCCCGCTAACAGGCGAGCCTATATATTTAGAACTGTTCACTTTATCTAATAGTTCCTCTTGCAACATCACTTCTTTCGTGGTTAAACTCAAGATACTCAGTTTTCTTTGTACTAATTTTTAGGTCTCTATCTTGCAAATAGTTCTTCCAACTCTCTAATTACATCCCAAGTTCTACCCTATTAGTATTCCATAGTACAATATCATCGGCAAAGATTATAAACCAGGGGTCTCATCTCTTATATCCTAAGTTACAACGTCTATGACAATACAGCTCTTCATAAAAAATACTTAAAAATTCGTAAAATTCTGACCTGTGAAATCTTTTTTTTTTTTTAAGATTATTTGTACGTTTGCATATTTTAATAACTGATGACTTCTGCCCATCTCTATTGTCTTAGTAGTTTAGTTTCTAAAATCTGAATATGCCTTTACCCCAGCCGGGAATCGAATCAGAAATCTTGAAAACGTTATCCTGAAGACTCACACTGGACGTTTGTTGTAATCGGCTACAAGATTCAAGTTACGCGCCGTGTTTTTTTTCTAATCGTCACAAAACATTGTGAAAATACTCATTATTTCATTGCAGTGATAATGCTTTATATTATTAAGACTTCAAAATAGTTCAATATAAGTTAGTAATAATTACAATACTAACATAATTTTTAAGAATCTCTAAAATAGAGATCTTGATTAGAAAAATAGCGAAATCTGTATGATGTGTATTGAAGTTATTAAAAATAATAATAAAGATGAACTGTGTCTAATCGTATGTGTTACACATTTCAGGGAATTTCAAATAATCGTATGATACAATTGCCTACTGTTAAACGCTAGCCACAATATCTCGTTCACAAACTTATGTTTTATACTTTTCATTCTAGTGTGCGTCTAAATGCTTCTTGGAGAAAAAGGGTATGGTAAGTATATATATAATTACATTTCAAGTTCCACAGTACACACATTGTTCCACATAGTGAACTTTCTCACACTATTTCAGTTGCTTGTCATTTCAATTAATGTAACAATGCATATAGATATTCAGTATTGTGTTTTATATGAATTTGTTGTTCATTTATTTATACGCTGAAATATTACCCTAATTTCAGCATCAACATAATTATAATTATTTTATATTGCTTGTACCCATACATAAATAATTCTTAGGAAATCATTGGTTAACCAAAGTGGACACAATCGTGAAGTTTATTTTCTTTTATCTAGTTTTTTGCCAGTAAAATATTTTATTAAGCTTTAAATTCAAAATACTTGATTATTGTGTACTGTGTATTTTTAACTTCACAACTTTTCTTGAATACAGAAAGAAGTTATTATTTGATATAACTCACTATTATTAGTATATATTAGTGATATATTATTCACTAATTAACCTCTGATAGGTTAATATAAATATGTCACATGTCTTCAGTATTTTTCAGAATATCTTCATTTACACTCACATACTCAGTTTCTCATAATGCATTAAGCTTAGCTATGTTCACTCTATAATTTTTAAATGAAACTCGCCTAAGGTATTTAGCTTATGGTTACTAATTTTCATACACTGGTTGTGCTGATGGTCTATAAAGTAGAAAATTAATGAAAAGTTGTGAAGTTTGTAAGGTAAAGATACCGAATATGTATCTCCAAGAATTACTCGAGAAAGGATAACTTGGCATTGTGTTAGAGTGGACAACACTCCATATTTCGGATATACCAAACACTTATTATAGGCCACTGAAATATGAAAGACACATTCGACCATTATATAAGAATAATAAGACGATACCATCTAACTTGAACCACATCACAATGAGAAAGTCCGTGGTAACGAGACTACGTTATCACATATTCGACCATTAATTAAGAATTAATGGGTCTATACAACCCAAACGTTTCATAACAATTTTGAAAAGCCATTGACTTTATTATAACGTAATAATCTTTAACGTTTCCTTGGTCACAAGATACTTATAAAACACATTCAGGCATTACATAAAAACGACTGATCCTTTTGTAGTCGCGTTTACATGACGATGCACGGAAGTTACCTTAAGGCTTTAATGGTATTTAATGCTACATCATTAATCTCCCATGATAACTGGACGAAATTTATATATATATACGGGGACAGGACCGGCAAACCAGGAGTGTCACCCCAAAAGGCTTATGCCACTAACTTGGAAGAAACTCCTTAATTCCTCTTACTAAGGCTAAAGGAGGGAACCGTCGTGGGGGTTTGTTAGTTCACAAGCAACTGCTTGGCGAACGAACATGGATGGGATGCTCACCAACCCGCA
>JAGDQP010060435.1:0-12206 GCA_022664845.1 Lepisma saccharinum
TATTCACGTGACTCCCCAGTTTACCTCACGACGCTGAGTGGACGCCGAAAAGTGGGACTCCAACCGGGAATTGAACCCACGGGACCACGAGAACATGAATCGGGAATTGAATCGGGACCACGAGAACATGAGTCCAACGCTCTAAATACTAGACTATGGAGATCCCACATTTGGAACATATTAATTTGCTTCAACTTCGAGCAAAATCAACTTCTGACATAAATCTAAGATGTTTGGGTATTGAGCTACCAAGTAACCTTTTACCAACGAAAGAAATAAATTCTGAAAACGGAAAACACATATTTGAAGGGACCAATGCTTGAGACGACTATTACCTGCACAGTGTAAGCATTGGATCTTCCCGCCAATAGCTTTATAGCCTGTACACATCAGCTAGCAAGTTCCGCGGTCTGTCGCAGCCTATCAGAGAGATAGAATTCGGGCACAATCTGGCTGCGTTGTCACTGCTTTCACGAAAGGTTAGACCAGACCAGGTCTTCACAACATCTAAAATGGGACAGGTCAAACTGCTTCAAAGAAAACAATTGCGGGCTGCAAGGGTAAAACAGCATCCACCACCACCACAATTATTATTATTATTATTATTCAAAATTATACTTAAAATACTTCTATTCAAATTATATAATTTTCATTCAATCATATATTGTCACAGTATTTCTTAATAACGGAAAGTATTACACCTCTTTTCAGCAACAAGCTTATTGTATTCTGAGGTCATTTTAATAGTAGAAGTCTTCGAAATGGACATTAGTGAGACAAGAATATTGCTTGTCCTTGTTCATACTCACAATAAAAAAAAAGTTTGTTCACAGATATAATTAGTGCCAAAAATCATTGTACTCTTAACTGTCGATACTTTTGTAGAACTCCTGCAGACTGCTTTCTCAGTACTTATTTTCATAGTCAGTTGAACACTGAAGATCAATTATGATCAACTGCAATTGAAGTAGCAAGACTTCAGAACTCACTGAGAGAGATCTTCAACCATCTTCATTTGAAGGTCTTCTTCTTTCGACAAGTTGATTCTTCTCTCAAATTCTTCCATCAGATCATCGATAGTTCTCTCCTAGTTTGATGTGCTTGTGCTGTGAGATATACTGTGCACAGGTGGGAAAGTGACTCAGTTCACCTTTCAATAGCTGTCTTTCGAAAAGCTTCAGGTTCATCTTGAAAGCTTTCATGCTGCGAACAGTTGGAATACAAGCGTGTCTTTTTCCTGAAATTGAGTGTTAATGTTATTAAGATGAGTTGTATGGTCACAAAAAAAAAGTCATGACTCATCTTTAATCTCCGGAAATTATCTTCGATTTTGTTCAAGGATTTTCCAGATTTCCTCTTTTAAAACAAACAACAAAAAAAAAAAAACGATGAAGCACTCGTCCTGGACTAGACCACTTCACTTCTGTGTGGTAAGTTTATCGTTGCACTGTTTGTCTGTCTCCTCAAGAAAAGTTTGAAATGTCTGATGTTTCAGGCCTCTGGAACGGCGGAAATTACAATGGGAACTACCCACTGGCATTACATGATCAAACTTCAAAACCGTGTTACACAGACAGAACCTGCAGTTGTATTATATGATACAATGTTGTCTTACTATATTTCTACTAATAGATTGTTCAATAAGAGAAACTGCTCTCAACACTTTTTTTTTTCGCACATTGCCCGAGCATCAGCATTGGAAATTGTCACCAAATTTGCAAAATCTATTTCCAACTTACCACTCACACACTTAATTTCAGTGGATACTTTTTCTGGTAGTTTGGCCTTTCATGCAACACATACCAACAAGTTCTTAGGTGATTTCGAAGTTTTCATCTACACCTCGAACAAAGAAAAAATAATAATAATAAAAAAAAATAGGTGAGCTGGGTCCTTCAAGTCAGTGCTTTCGTCCTCTGCTAGAGAATAATAGCGAAATTCAAATTAGCAAGCTTTCGCCTTCAGCTGGTCGCTAAGATTGATAGAAATGTTGCCTATTGGCCTCTGTGTGCAATCAAGCGTGATAAAACTTATGTTCTCGAATGTTCCTATCTTTTCTGGACATAGTCCCAAAAGAGCAACCAACACATTTCTCATAGACTGTGGATTTTCTGAGTTTCTTCTTCTAGTGAGGTTCGATTAATAAACTTCAGTTAACATGTATGATCGATTTATACTCCAGTATAAACACAGATATAGCAACTAAAAGTCTGTTTTTCTGTTTATTTGATTCTATTTACACTTCGGGGTTGAACAGCTATCTCCAGCCTATTACAAGTTGTACGAATGACATCCTGAGCGAGGACTCTACGAGAGAAACGAATAGAGAAGATAGCAACTATGGCTTATTTCTACGTATCATGTTGGGCTTGGCATTAGCCTGATGTAGCTTGGGAAAATCTTAGAAAACCTAAGTTAGCATTTTCGGCAACAGGTCTCGAGCTGGGTACTTGCCCAGTGCCAAGTAAAATCCGCGACCATATCACTAGACCACATAGGTTGCGATGTAATTTTCCGTACTGAAAAAAAAATGTGGCTATTCACATAAATCTGTTGATTTGAAAACGCTGGAAGATGGTAGGTGACTAATTAGTGTAGGTTTGTCAGATGTTTGCTTTGTTATTTATTTTAAACTTTATCAAATGACCTTAATTAAAATGAATTACTTCCGGTAGTTAATAGGAAAAGTTATATTTTAAAATATAAACTAGTCCTAAACCTAGACAGTATGACTTTTATCAATCGCCTAGTAAATTTTTGGATCAATAAATGTTTTATTAAAAATGAACGTTTAAATTCGTTTCACATTTAGAATTTTATGTAATAATATTTAACAATGCTTTCCAAAGTTGTCATGGGTCGCACAGAAGGATCGCCCGAGTCGTATGTTGTGCAGGCCTGTGTTAGACGAAAGTGTTACGAAAGAAGTTACTATTGTGAAAGACCCGTAAAGTTCCTTCCTAATAATGAGTCTTTTAGTGTTAAAAATACCTTAATTTTAGAAAGCTCAGGTGAAGCTTTGAGTGGTAGAGACTTGGAACACATAAGGTTTGGCTTCAGGTATTTGGTTTCAGGCAAGGGGATTTGAATGAGGAAAAGTAACGGATAAGACTTTAGGCTTTACCTTCCCTTGTGTGTTCTGGTGCTTATTTTGCCTGTTTTTAATGGAGGTTTGTGACTTTGTGTCAGAAAAACATGGCTACGTCGCACGCAGCTGAGACAGACAGTTCTCAGGCAAGCTGGCGGTAAAATCCAACTGCCCATATAGTCAATGAGGACCTGGACACCTGGTTACTATTTCCTCGTGATATAATCAGGTTCTTATTGACTGCATGGGTAGCTCTTCTGTGGAGGTCGTTTCTTGTTCAACATATTGAAAATTTAAAAAAAATAAGGGCCTCTGACACTGAAGTAAATGGTGAGTAGTCATCTCTTACACTAAAGTAGGTTGCGACTGGCGAATGATGCGCTATCAGTGAAGTAGTCGTACAGTATAAACACTAACTATCTTTACAACTTAGATCCCATATTACGTATAAATGTTCTTCTTCTCCCGATAGCAGCAGGTCCGATTAGTGTTCTTCATTCACACTGGTCGTGGTCTCTCCTCCATGACTTAACGTACGAATTTTCTTCCATAAACGTACTGTATCCATAACGTCTATCTTTCCCGTTGAGGGAATAATGGCCCACTTAAGAATAAAACGACACAGTCCGTTAGGGACTAAGTAACTTAAATAAGGTAGGTATCATAGACCCGTCGTTCTGGCAGAAGTCACTAACCTCATATTTCGTTGTGTTGAGTTATAGACATTAATTATTGAAGGAAGGATGCTCTATAAGCAGACAGAACTAGCTCATATTGCCATTCCTTTCCATCAACTTCTCAACGGCTGGCAATATCACTTACTTAGCTTTGCCTGCCTATAAAGTATACTTTCCGCAATAATTAATTAATGTCTATAACTCAACACAGCGAAATTTGGAGTTAGTGACATCTGACGATTTTGCGGTTGTTTTTACCGTGGAATACATGGCCATATAACAAATGTTAATGAAATAACTTGTGGAAAAGAATACATCTTTTTTGTCCATCTTTCCTGACCATAGCGACAATTGCAACATTTACTCGAGAGATTTGTTCCATTACAAGGAGAGTTATCTTGTTCTTAATATTATATCATGTACTACAATTGCATAGAAAACAAAACTGTTCTGGAGGTATAATGATTAAATACAACTTGCCGGTTTGTGAAATAACAGTATAAAACTGTGAAGACAAGACGAAGCGACGAATTAAGCGTTACAATACATTGAAGTCACGGACAAATTTATAAACAATACACGCAGTCGACAATACTTTTAAGTCCCTTGATAGCGAAGCAATAAGAAAGGGAACCTACTATTCCCGCTCATGGAGTCCGTCTAGCCGTCCGTCCGTGTCCAGAAATTAAATCTCAGGCACTACAAGGTGTAGAGAGATGCTTGAGGCGTGGTTCGAAAGATCATGACTAAACTAGCTCAGGGTGGCCAGTCAATTGTTCAAATTGATTCCATTCAGTTAAACTAATATAACTGCGTCAAACTTGGCATAAACATTATTCGACACAAATCAAAAGCACTGAGGTCGCCATAGAGTTATAAAATGCTCCACTAGAGGCATTGCTGGCACCACTATCTATGCGGAGTTTACTCCCAACGAAACGCCAATTGAAAATTCATTTGCTCTCGTTTTGTATAAAAAAAAAGTGTAGCTGTCTGTTACTGTAATAACCACGATCGTTTTATGTAGGAATACAAGTCAGAATTGTCATTAGAGCCTGTCTTAAGTAAGTTAAATACATATAAAACATATTATTCCTAACTAAATAAAATAATATAAGGTCTAATGTAAAAATTACCACTATAAAATGTTATTTTATTTCTCTGATTAAACTTCAATATAGATTACAGGTTTGCTTTTACTGTTCAAAATAGTAGTATTTTTACTGTGCTTTCATTTTAGCTCAAAGTTTTAAACTTTAAAATATTTAAAGCATTAAAAATCGTAACAGAAAAGTGATGTTAGGTATTAGAAACACGGATGCAGTAAGTACCATTTTACAAATGGTACTTACAGTAAAGTTGACTATACGCTTTTTTATTTTTAAGTCCTTTAGGTAACTTGGGATCAGGTCGGATGGATGATGATGGGAGGATTGGTGGAATGAAGAAAGTGGGAGGAAACGGGAGAACCCCGAGAAAATCCACACACATGGTTTTTGTCTACCATAAAGCTCACATGACACGAGTAGCGATCGAAGCGATGACCCCGAGCGACAGATGTGAGCGCTCTACCATGGAGCCACCGTGGCCCATAGACTATACGTACGGTGACCATGCGTCCCGAACTTTTCGGGACAGTCCCGAACTTTAGAGTTGTGGCCCGACAGAAATACCAAAAGTCTCGAATTCAATAAAAAAACACCGCTATAATTTAATATAATAAGGGACATTGGAAGAAATAAAAATGACAGAAATTTGACATAAAACTGTTTTGATGTTTAACTAAAATGCCTGTGTAAATTAAAGATTTTTGGAGAAACATTTTTTTAAAAAAATAGCGTTTAGAGACCTATGCCCGTTTCGCGAACATTGAACTTTCCTTGAAAAGCGCATTAGATAGTAGCACTTTATTTTCAGTGATCAAGTTCCTACTGGGTTTGAAGCTCCAACTTGGTGCAATTACAATATTTTCATTTTCATCGTCGAGATAGATTTAAATAAAACGCTACTTTTATGATATGACCTGAATAAAACCTTTTCCTTTGATTGATTTTCAAACTACCTGCAAATGGGGAGGGGGTCCAACAGGTCCCAGTAGGACCCGTTGCAAATTTTGACTAAGAAAAAAAAACTATATATAACATGAAATACTTTAGTTTTAAAAATATCTTTAGTTTGTTAAATCCAACGTGTGCTGCCATTATTTGTAATCATGTAATTTATTTGTGTTCTTATTAATCCAGCCCCATGGTCTAGTGTTTACGGTAACGGACGTCATTACGGCATTGGGGGAGGCAAACAAGTTCTTGCTGCTTGTAGTTCTGATTGTGCTTTTCCAGGATTTCTTCAGTTTCAAACAGACAAATGCCGGGGTGGTTCCCAGATGCCTCGTCGGGCTAAACAAAATCCTGTTATGGCCCGTTATACTGTCCATTTTCGTACTCCCTCCAAGCAGTGGCCCATGACAAAATATGAAACCCAAATCCACACCTGTATTTAATATACGTCCCTGCTTGGTACCTTATACCCCCTGGAATAGTGCTTGCCAAGGAACGTCATCACAGGTACATGTCTGGTCCTTAAAAAATAGAATAACCAAATTTCTCAAAGATCTATTTACATTCGTTCATGAATCTACTGAAGATATGCGAGACAAAAAGTGCTGAACCAAATTCTGTACGATCTTTGAGTATGAAAAAAAGGTTGTAAACAAGGCTACTCATATGACACAAAGTGTGTCTTTTGGAATCGATTTTTAAAACTTCAATAGCACATAAAATGCTTTAAAATATATGTATCACTTGAGCTGTACTAAAAACATGAAGCCAGCTGTAACGAAACGCATCAAGATTGACGCAAAAGAACAAATTGAAATATTTTCCCTGAATACCGATATATTACTTCTTATTTTAAATCTCTCAGTACAACCATAAGTTGCCTAGCAAGCAGATCGGCATTTTCTTTTCAAATACAAACAACAATAACGCAAAATGCCAAACAGCATAGCATAACAGCTGATAGGCCGTTGAGTTTGCCATACAAGTTGAAAACAAATAAATGTTCAATTCCCGACGAGCTGGTAGCGCCAGTCCTGACTCTAGTGGAGTATTTTATAACCCTATGGAGGTCGCCTACGTTGCCAAGCAACTCACTTTCCAGTGTTGTCAGCCTATTTTCTACGAAATCATCTTTTCTTTTTCAAATTCCTTCCATTATTTTAGTCATAGCATCACGAAACTTGGAATAAATATTTTTTGACACAATAGCAACATACTGTGGATGTTCCCGCTCCAAAGGAACCGCACTGTCAGTGCTGCCAGCCCGTGCCAAAAATATGTCTCATGAGTCATAAGGTGTAGAGATGCTTGAGGTGTCGTTATAAAGGTCTTAGCTCAGTCAAAGCGCACGTGCATGGGCAAAGATAGGCATCCGGGGGCCAGGGGGACTTGCCCTTCGACTACTTACATCAAAATTTATTAATAGTACAAAATGGTTGTTCCTCTAAGGGAATAGGGTAAATAAAATAGTAAACAGTTGTGCGTATATGGAAAGGTAAGTTTCGTAAGGATCGAGAGTGGAGGTGCTTGCCTCCACGAATACTTACATCTAAATTCCCTAATAGTTGAAATTAAGCGTTTCTCTAAGGGGAACTGGTAAATAAAATAGCGAGCCATTGTGTGTATACGCAAAGGTAAGTTTCGTCAGGCGCGGGGGGACCAAGGGAGCTTGCCCCTGACTACTTACATGACATTGCCCAAACAATTGAATATAAAGGAAAAGTGAAATATCTAACCACTGAGATTCACCATGAACCCTGTTGTCAGTGTTACCAGTCCATGCAAAAAATACGTCTTATGAAACAAATGCAAACACAATGTGTTTCATGAATGCTCTTTAAAATACTACACGTATATAGTAATCAATGAACTGCTTTTGTCTATAATTTCGAAGCACTCATCTGCATTTTCATAATCAGATTTACCCACCTCCCCAGCAAGACCTCTTCCTCGCTGTTGACATTCTTTGCCTTCTTTCGTTTTAATTTCCTTTTTAAATGCAGAAGCATTAATAACTTCGGCTGGTCATTTAAAAATGCTCCCCACGCGCGTTTTATTGTACTGAACTTCAGATAAAATTTATTGTTATTTCAATAGTTCTATCCGTGCCCATTTCTTTGTTCACTGTTGAAAGAGCTTGTCTGGTGTTGTGAATATCCAAACCTGTAATAATTAAGCTCTTTCAATCATGAAAAAAAAAATCGGAAAGGACAGAACTCTTGAAATGGTTATGAACTTTCTTCTCTGAAAGTTTGAACTCTAGGCTTGAATTTGGAGAAGCATTGCAATTTCGTACAACGAAAAATAAATTAGAGACATAAGGAGGTAGTACTACCATCTAGTGTTAGAGATCGCTGCTTTACACTAACCTTAACATCTTGTACAATAAAATGTGTTGTTTTGATTTGTTCTTTATCGTTTGATTGCTACAAGCAGGAAATATTAATTCTCTATCAATAACATAAAACAAGAGGTTCATATTTCAATTCTTCCTTTTGTATTTATTGTGAGAAACCGCCAGGAAAAGAAAATCTTCATGGGCATGTATTTGCTTCTATGATTACATTGCTCTATATCTTTTTTACAAGGTAACCAAAAAGGTTTTAGCCGTTTTTGACGTCCCATTAATCATGCGCTCACAGAGAGGAAACGAAATGACCCACGTGCCTGCCAAACGATCGGGAGTTAGTCTGACCATCGAGCTTCAGTAATATAGGCACGGTGCTCACACACAGCAGTCATAGCTCGTCCACTGCAAAAGAGAAATGGAGGTATCGAAGCAGCTTGTTCGAGTGTGTTTGTTGTATGTCTTCAAAGTGGGTCTGTCAGATGCCGCATCAAGTCGCCGCATATGCCAGGCATTTGGTGAGAATGTCGTGAACGAATGGACCGCCAGGCATTAGTTCCAGAACTTCCGTTCGGGAGATGTGAGCCTTGCTGATGAACCTCGCAGTGGACGACCTGATGTGTTGGATGACGAGGCCCTGAAAGCAGCCATCGAGGAGGACAAGGGTTTAACGTGTGATGAAATTGCTGAAAGGTTCCACGTTTCCGCTGAAACAGTCATACTGCACCTGCATAGCATAGGGAAGTCATACAGGTTAAGCAAGTGGGTACCCCACACATTGTCGGCAGCCAATAAGGAACAAAGAGGACAGCCTGTTTGTCCTTGCTCACTCGGCACCTGAACACACCCACATTTGATCGCTTGCTCGCTGGTGACGAAAAGTGGGTCCTCTAAGACACTCCCAAGCGTACCAGACATTGGTTGTCGCCACGTAATCCTGTTCCGTACACCTCAAGACCACCTTTGCACTCACGAAAGGTTATGCTCTCTGTACGGTGGACTTGTCGCCAAGTGGTGCATTCTCACAGCATTGCAAAGGGTGCACTGTGTATTGCGGCAGAAGGAGCCGGCCTTGGTGAATCGCAAGGGTGTGCTGTTCCTCAACGACAATGCGAAGCCACATGTGGCAAAGGGACCCGGGAGGCCTTTAGCAACTTGGCTGGGAGACACTGTGCCATGCACTATATTCACCGGACCTTGCGGCAACCTGTTTCATTACCTTCACAACCACCTCCGTGGGAGGTCCTTCGCCAACGAGGGAGACCTGCTGAACGCATTCATGGATTTCCTTTCCTAGAAGATCCCCGACTTTTATCACCAGGGTATTGTGTAGCCGTAGGAACGTTAGCAAAAGGTGTTGGATGCTGATGGAGCTTACCTCGAAGCCTAAAGGTACGCACCGTCCACTGTACTGCTCTTTGTTTATTACTGCTATAGAACGACAAAAACGTTTTTGGTTACCTTGTACGTTTATGAGGAAAGAGATAGTAGTGAGTAGTGGTACAGATTAGATTATCATTTCTTATTCGGTGCTTGGAATTTGTCGGGTGGTAGAACTTATTAGGTACTCTGCTTCTTTGCTGTTTGTTTATAGACTCATTATCAATGGGTTGCACAGGAAGAAAAAAGTATTTAATCTGGATACACTTTATTAAAGTTAATCCTTTAGAAAATAATAACACCGTAAAAGCCAGATGTAGACTGGGTAAAAAGGAAATATCTGGTCTTGTTGCCCGAATGAAAAAACATTTCAAGAAGTGTAATTAAGCGAAGTGTGATTCAAATACTGGCCCGGACTGGAGAATTTTCCTCCAGAGTTTCCATACCTCGAGCTCTGAGGTATACCAATTTCCTATTAAATTGAGCACCAAAGAAGCAGGAAAATCCCAAAGTCCCTTCGTATTCCTGGGCACCTTGGGGGATAAAGACAGCCGAGCGTGGGACTGACCACCCCACCTAACTTCGTGCTGTTGGTCGAGAATATGTGAAGCGCTACCTGCATATCCTCCATGCGCCGTTCACGGCGCGTGCGCATTGCACAGCTTACCGGTACCTTTTTACCTTTTATGTAATAAATAGCTTTGTCACTGAATTTTAATAATTAGCAACTTTACTCAAATTTGATAAAATAGAACCTACAATTTCTAGTAAGTGCTTATGAATAGACCGAAAGCGCGATTGAAACGTTATAGAGGCTACTGCAGCCTATCATAATCCCTAGCAACTTTTTATGTTTAAGAAAATGTTTAAAACGTTTTCAACACTTTTTTGCAGTCTATAGAAACGTGTTTAAAACAAAACAAAAAACACGAAAATACGTTTCAAACATTTTTTAAATTTCCAACCCTGGTGTATAGATTAGGAGATACAACAACTGGGTCATCTCTCCCGGAGGGGCATTTCTTCCGTATTTACCTTATTAAAAATCTGGAGGAACAACACAGAATCACGATCAATTATCATAATAACTTCAGACTATCACGAGTGTGTGTGGTTCTGGGGTGAAACATTGCATATCTTTATAATTTATTGTCCCGGGTTGGACAACTTTCCTCCCTTCATTTTAAATGAAATTGGAATAATGTAATAAGTTAGCAACACTGGTAGCGGGAACGAGTCCAATGTCTTTTATAGAGACATCACTTTCCGCCCTCATGAAGTGGAGAACTGCATCCATATTTTATGAAGAACGAGCAGCCTCAGTTTTCAAGACGGAGAATTTTATGTTCCGTAACTGCGCATTATGTACGAAGGCTTGTTTCGACTGTTGCGGTAATGTGATTACGCGAACGATGCCTTTGTAGGGAGAAGTCTATAGTTTCTGCATTTCACGATATAACCGCAAGAAACCACATTCTATTTCAGCAGCAGAGTGTTAACAGCGTGCAGAAGGAAGTAGTCCATTCCTACGCTCTCTCCGATTTTATAAAACAAAGGAGAAATAAAAACAAGAATATGAGTGAACATTATTGACTTGCAACAGCAATAACACAAAGGAGATCGACGGGCTGAATATTGAATAAAATTATTACTTGCAATGAAACGTCAAAACTTGTAAATTTGCTGGGTTTAGAGCATCTGATACTATAGTCGATATTTTCTTACTTATCTCAAGTTATCGGGTTCGGGAGACAGAAGAATGTAGATAATTGCACTAGACTTAATTCAAAGTATCGCATTACCTTGTGTCTGGTTTGACTGAGGAAATTGGAAGAATACCTCGGTACAGATTATGGTTAAACCAGTGGCTCTCCAATACTGATCCGGTACTGGCAGTGATCTTTTGGCCCTTAACTTCCCCATTATCTTGCAATGTATTTTACAACAGAGCTGAAACCGGGTCAGAGCTGAACCCGATTGACCCAGTGAGAACCACGACTCGAATGACCCGATTTGGTGCCCTGACTAACCCGGTGGTGACCTAGTCTTGACCCAAACGACCAGGCTGATTTTCCGATCACGCAACCCGAGGATCGAATACTGACTAACGCCTCAGACCACGCGACAATCTCAGTCAACGGTTATTTGCACATCTCTTGGGGTATTTTGTTCTTTCCGGGGATATGAGATTATTTCCAAATATTATTACTATTGTTAGGAATTTTCGGCGTCGAACTTTTCGTACTCTCAGGGTAAAACCCCTGTCTCGGTCACTCCCTGAAAGAAACAGTGTACAATAAGGAAAGAAAAAAGCTCTGCCCTACCTTCCGAGTCACTGGGTCAGACCTGGTCCCAAGCGTAGGCTCGGCGTCCCGGTCAAAAATTTGAACAGATTGACCCGGTGACCCATTTCAGCTCTATTTTGCAACACATTATGAACATGGCGTAGCGAAATATTCATAGGCTCCGTAAAATACTTTAATTTTGTAAGGGTCACTCTAGTAGCTTTTGACGACTCTTATTGCTCTCTCTCTCTCTCTCCCTCTCTCTCACCTACGGTTCGCTGATGATATAGTTCTGTTTGCTTCAAGTGCAGAAGAACTACAAACTAGAATGGAAAAACTGAGTAATGAGAGTTCGAAAATAGGCCTTAAAAT